>CABHPP010123639.1:27027-44926 GCA_902168425.1 Peromyscus attwateri
TGTGTGTGTGTGTGTGTGTGTGTGTGTGTATGTGTGTGTGTGTATGTCTATATATGTGCTTTGGTGTTTTCCATGGGTGTCCGGTCCCCTGTAACTGGAGTTACAGACAGTTGTGAGCTGCCAAATAGGTCCCGGGAATTGAACCCCAGTCCTCTGGAAGAGCAGTCAGTGCTCCTAATTGCTCAGTCATCTCTCCAGCTCCAGCCTGAACTTTTTAGTGAGATGCTGTCTTTAAAAAAAGAAAAGGAAGCCTAGCATAGTGGCACACCTTTAATCTCAGCACTTGGAATGCAGAGACATGTGAATCTCTCTTGTGATTCTTGAACATTGTGAGTTCAAGGCCAGCCTGGTCTACAGAGCGAGTTCCAGGCCATCCAGGGCTACATAAAGATTCCTGTCTCAATATTCCCCTACCCCCAGCCTCTAAACAAAGAAAAAAGAAAAAAAAGAATGGACTGGAGAGATGGCTCAGCCATTAAGAGCACTGGCTGCTCTTCCGGAGGACCCAGGTTCATTCCCAGCACCCACATGGAGGCTCATGACCATCTGTAGCCTCAGTTCCAGGGCATCTGATGCCCTTGTCTGACCTCCTCTGGGTCTAGACATGCATGTGGTGTATATACATACTTGCAGGAAAAACATTCATACACATAAAACATAAAAGAAAAAAAAGTGGACAGCATAAAATAAATACATTTTCAGACATCAGAGGACTGCACTCTGGGAAAGAAGAGAAACAAATGGGTAAGTCTTAGGGTAACGTTGGCTTTCTATGACTGGGCAGTTTTCAGATGGCACAGGGAAAATCCAATAGAAGAGGGTGATATCATAAATAATGGGAGATTGGAGCTGAAGATGACTAGAGGCCTGATGGGTTCAGGTTGAAACTAGAGACCTGAGCGTTGGCAGATTGTGGCTCCTCTGCATTTCAGGACATAGGCTGGGCCAGTGAGATGGCTCAGCAGGTCAAGGTGTATGCTGCCAAGCCTGACTACACGGTTTGATCCCTGGGAACCATGTGGGGGAAGGACAGAACTGACTCCTGCAAGTTGTCCTCTGACCTCCACAAGTGTGCGCCTCACATACCCCAAGACACACATGTAAATAAGTGGCTTTGTTTGTTTTTGTTTTTTTATTTTTTTTAATGAGTTGGTTTAATTAATTCAGAGTGATACAGAATCCAGAGTACAACAAAGATGAAACAGCTCTGGTAGGATTTCAGACTGAGTTTACTTTAAATTCACAGCTGAGGTAGGAATTGCTGAACACTAGACACAACGAGCCATTATATTATTATTATTATAATTTTTTTTTACAAAAGTTTATTACAATGTACAACAGGCTCCAGGATAACACTTCATTCTAACTAAAGGTGGCAAAGATGTTATAGTAGGGAATCCAGATGTTTAACAGGCTCCAGGGTAACACTTCATTCTAGCTGTAGGTGGCAAAGATGTTATGGCAGGGAATCCAGATGTTTACATAGGAATGGAAGAGGGTCACCATCATCTCAGATATGAGGAACAGCTTACTTTTTGCCAGATTTCTTAATTCCACCTGTGGCCCGGGGTCCCTTGCCCGCGGCCTTGGCTTTTAGCTCCTCGGGTTTCTTCTGCTCCTCTTTCTGTTTCTGCTCGAAAGCCTCGTCTTCTCGTCCCTCTCCTCGGCCTGCTTCTTGGGCTGTTTCAGGGGCTTCTTTTTGCCACCTTCGCTGCCTGACATGGTGCCTACTGTTTTTGTTTTCCAAGGCCGGCCTGTTGGTATGTGTCTACAGTCTGGGCCCTTGGGAGGTGGAGTGAGGGGTGAGTTGAGAACCTGTTTCAAAATGAAAAAGGAAGAAAGGAAAGTAAATTGCCTGATTCTGCATAGGCTTACGGTAAGAATTATATTTACACTTTTGTTTTGTTTTAGGAAAAGGTCTCACATGGCCTTCAACTTGCTATGTATCCAAGGATGGCCTTGAACTTCTAATCTCTTTGCTTCCATCTTCCAAGTGCTGGTATTATAGGCATGTGCCATCATACCTAGCTTCATTTATAATTTTTTTTGTGTGTTTTTTTTTTTCGAGACAGGGTTTCTCTGTGTAACAATCCTGGCTGTCCTGCAATTTGCTATGTAGACCAGGCTGGCCTTGAACTCAGAGACCCGCCTGCCTGTACCTCCCGAGTGCTGGTATTAAATGCGTGCACCACCATCTGGCTTGACTTATACATTTTTAAAGGGCCATATTTTATTTTTAGTGTATATGTATTTGTGTCTGTGCACTTGGGCATGCGTGCACACTGGCCAGAAGTCAACCCTGGATGTCTTCTTCAGTCACTCTCCACTTTGTGTTTTGAGACATGATCTCTCCCTGAACTTGGCACTTACCAATTTGGCTAGATTGGCTAGCCAGCAATCCCGAGAGGTCCTCCTCTCTGCCTCTGAAGTTTTGGGATTGTAGGCATACACTGAAGTGTCTGTGGTTTTTTTATATGGGTTTTGGGGATCACACTTGTATGGCAAGTGCTTAGCCATCTCCCCAAACCCTAGAAGGTTATCTTTTAGAAAAGAACACAGTTGGGATTATGTGTGGCCTGCAAAGGCTAAATATTAACTAAAAGCTCTCTGTTCTGAAAGGTTGTTGATTCAAGGATCACAGGTTATAAATAGGCAGAGAAACAGTAACAAAAATTTGTATAGTGATCCCTCTTAATCTGTGGCTGAATGCTGATCTTCACAGGCATTTCTAGGATGCTAGATAACATGGATGCCAGACTACTAGAAATTGAACAATTCTTAGAGGTCACACAGTCATGGGTGACCCCCCAGCCCTCCCCCCCAATCCACCCCCCACTCCCACCTCCTCCAAGGCAAGGTCTCCCCTGGGGAGTGACGCCCAGCCTGGCAGACTCAGCCAAGGCAGGTCCAGTCCCCTCCTCCCTACACCAAGGCTGAGCAAAGTGTCCCAGCATAGGCCCCAGGCTCCAAAATGCCAGCCCATGCACCAAGGACAGGTCCTGGCTCCACTGCCTGGGGGCCTCCCAAACAGTTCAAGCTAATCAACTGTCTCACTTATCCAGAGAGAAATAGATGAGATCTACATGAGCAAACTGGGGGTGGATGGGTGGGTAATGGAGGGCAAGGGTCGGGGGGAAAGAGAGCTTAGGGGAGAGGGAGGTCCCAGCTAGATCAGGAGCAGAGTGGGAGAACGGAGAGAGAGACACCATGATGAATGAAGACCCCAGGGGAATAGGAAGAAGCAGAGTGCTAGAGAGGTCCCCAGAAATCCACAAAGATACCTCCACTGTAGACTACTGGCAATGGTCAAGAGAGTGCCTGAGCTGACCTGCTCTGGTGATCGGATGGCCGAACACCCTGGCTGTCATGATAGAACTCTCATCCAGTGTCTGATGGAAGCGGATGCAGAGATCCACGGCCAAGCCCCAGGTGGAGCTCCGGGAATCCAATCGGTGAGAGAGAGGAGGGATTGTATGAGCAAGAGATGTTGAGACCATGGTTGGAGGAAGCACAGGGACAAATAGCCATTGGTTCACAGTTAATGTGGAAATGCATGAACTGTGAACCAGTGGCAGAGGAGCACCCATGGAACTGGACTAGAATGCATATTTTAAATTTGTTTTTGATAATTTCATACATTGATATGATGTATTGTGATTAGATCAAACTTCCATTTCTCTCATCTGTCTCCCTCTCAGATCTTCCTACTCCTCACCAGTTCATTCCAATTGCTCAGTAACACTTTGTGGTACTATGAGACCAGAGCAGGAACAATACACCTGCAAATTAGTGGGAAGCCAGAACACAAACAATGTATTTTGCAGGTTAGGGTTTCTGTTTATAGTTAAAGAATAAGTTCCTATTTGTCCTGTGTTAAGTCCTTGCAAGTTAAGATTTTTATTTGTAATTAAGAATAAATTCTTGAGCCTGGTGGCTCATGCCTTTAAGCCCAGCATTCAGGAGGCAGAGGCAGGCTGATCTCTGTGAGTCTGAGGCCAACCTGGTCTACAGATCAAGTTCTAGGGCAGCCAGGGCTATACAGAGAAGCAAACAAACAAACAAAAAACAAACACCCCAAAAAAGAGAGAGGGGGAAGGAGAATGAGTTCCTGTTTCTTAGATCTGATGTCAACTGCAGAACATGTTTTTCAACCTACACAAAACTTTCCACCCATCCCCGTGACGTGTTCCCTTACCCTTGGTCCTTCCCTTTCACTGTCTCTTTCTAACAGTGTGTAACAGCCAACTCTCTCGCCCCTGTCAACACCTTCTCTCTCCTGCAAAAGAGACTTCAAGAGGCCCACAAGGCCTAGTCTCTCAAATCCCAATTTAGGGTGAGACAGCTGGTTGACTAGTCCCAGGCACGCCCCAATATACAGCTTGCTTTAATTGGACAGTTGTGGATGTGGTGTTTTCTCCTCACTGTTCTCAGGTTTAACAGTATGAACGTAAGGCTGTCTATCTGTTCACTCACTGAAGGATATCTGGATTTGTAGCGATGTCTTTTTATAGCTGTAACAAATTACCACCACTTTAGTGGCTTGAAACAACCCAACTGCAGTTTGCAATTCCGGAGGTCACAAGTGCTGAGACCAAAGTTAGCTGACTTGTTTCCTTCTGGAGACAGAGGAGGAGAATTTTGTTTTGTTTTGTTTTTGTTTTTTTGAGTTGAGGTTTTCTGTGTAGCCCTGGCTGCCCTGGAATTTGCTCTGTAGACCAGGCTAACCTTGAACTGAGAGATCGCCTGCCTCTGCCTCCTGAATGTTGGGGTCAAAGGCGTGCGCCACCACTTGGCAAGGGGGGAATTTTTTTTTTTTTTTTTTTCGAGACAGGGTTTCTCTGTGTAGCTTTGCGCCTTTCCTGGAACTCACTCTGTAGACCAGACTGGCCTCGAACTCACAGAGATCCGCCTGGCTCTGCCTCCCGAGTGCTGGGATTAAAGGGGTGGGCCACCACCGCCCGGCCTAAGGGGGTGGGGGGGGTATTTATTTGCTTTCTGGCTCCAGTTTCTAGAGGCTACCTTCATCCTTAGATTTGTGACCTCTCCCTCAGCCTTTAAAGACCACAGTGAAGCATTAACAACTTCTTCCCTCCCATCCCCTTCCTGACATCTCTTCTCTTGATTTCAACTGTCTTGTTGATAAATAAAAAAGCTTGTGGTTACAGTGGACCCACCTGGATAGTTCGGATAACCTTCTTGTGTCAGGAGCCTTAATTTAATCCATTCCCTTTGCCAGGGGCCGAGTAAAGTAACATGCTCATAAGTTCCAGGGATTAGAACATGTATGTTGTGGGGAAGGCAAAGAGTTTTACTGTTGTGTTATTTTCAGCTGTTGATTTTGATGAACAAAGATATTAATACTACAAGCGTTTATACGGGTTAACAGAACAAATCCTTATTTCTTTGGGATAAATATCCAGGAATATAAGTACTGAAGTGTATGGTAATCGCATTTTTTATTGTATAATAAACAGCCAGTGTGCTTTCCAGAGTAGTTGTACTTACATTCCCACCCCAGTGCGTGGACAGCCTTATCTCTGCACCAGTCAGCATTGGAGGTTGTTCCGGGTTTGTTTTTGCAAGTCCGATAAACTTGTTCTGCTGTCTCATTGTGGTTTTAATCTGTGCTGTGCTGATATGGCTAGTGGGTCTTGAAGATCTTGTGGGCGTTGACTTTTCAAAGAGGTGGTAGCGTCCACCCTGATACAATGGGTAGTAACATTAGGAGCAACCTTTCTGCTAAGGAGTTTTACTTTTGATTACAGATCACCAGGGAAGGGAGATTTGGGGAAAGGCCTGGTCAAGCCCGAGAAGCTCCGTTGTGCATCCTTGCATCATAGATGCTTCTACGTGAATTAGGGGCTCCTAAGCAGGGGCTCTCTACGGCCAGGGGCCCAGGCTAGCCACTCTGTCTGGGTCACGCCCTGTCCCGTGGGTCAGCTGGGAAGGGGATGATGCGCCAAAGTCAGGCCTGAAAGCAGCCGCGTGATGGAACCGACCGGTTCCTCCCAGAACTGTGCGCAGCCTCGGTAACTGCCACGAGGAGGCTCAGAGATAGAGGCCGAGGCCTTCGTGGTGGTATGGCCTTACCAGGCAGTGCCTCCCTGGGCCTTTTGGCCTGGTTCTTGCTGCTTCAGACACAATTGGGCAAGGCCTGGATGGTTCCAGGGACGCCGTCTCTTGCTCCTCTCTCCTTAGAGGATGGCCTCGATGGCCTGGGTGCACGCCCCCAGGAGAAGCCCCTCACAGGGATGCCTGAGACCTCGCAGGCCCCCCAGCCTGCGGGGGGCGTGATGTCCCCTAACTCAGTGGCATTTACTCCCGATCACTCTTTTTCAACCATGACTCTGTCACAGGAACGGTTTCCAACATGGATTCCAACCACTGCAGGTGAAGTTTCTGGGCCATGGTTTGCCGCAGAGAACTAGCCTGGACCTACGGGGATGGGACCCTGATGTACAGGAGGATCTTGGGTCCTTGGGTGTGGGGTTGGGCTCTGAGTGGGCCCGAGATCTGAGGGGACGCCACCATTCCCTGATGAGTCTTAGGGATCCACACCCGCCCTGGGGTTATTTTCGGGGACGGGGGCCTTGTTCTGCAGGTTCTAAGGATCTGGCTGGTGGTGGAGCAGCAACAGCCTTACCCTCAGCCCCTCTTCCCTTCACCAACCTGCTCCAGGTTGTGGCCGCAGAAGTGCAAGGATAGTTGGCGGACAGCCTGCCGAAGAGAGGAAGTGGCCCTGGCAGGTGAGCTTGCAGGTGCAGAACTATCACATCTGCGGCGGCTCCCTCATCAGCAAATGGTGGGTGATGACTGCAGCCCACTGTGTGTATGGGTGAGTGCCCGGGGATCTGGGTGTGGGCCCCTAACCAGGTTCTGTGGCCTTTCCCTCTTGCTTTCTATTTGGAAAAAAGGAGCCGGTGGTGGTGGTTCACACCTGTAATCCCAACACTTAGACGACTAAGGCAGGAGGATTGCCAGGAGTTAGAGGCCAACTTGGTCTACATAGTGAGTTCCAGGCCAGCCTGGGCCACAGAATGAGAAAGAACCCACCTAAAACTATAGGGCGTGGGTGGGAGATTACAGTCATAGGTTTTGTTGTTGTTTTTAAAGTTCAGTTTCAGTTGACACCTGAACATTTGGATTTCTAACATAATCCCAGGTGACGCTGAGCAGAGTCCACACTTGGAGAACCGACTGGTGGCTGGATGGGGTGGTTAGGGGTCCTGGAGGGAACATGGTTAGAAGAGAGGGAGGAGCTGGTGGCTGTCTCAGGAGGATGGGACTGGGCTGGGGTGACTGTGTGGAGAGGAAGTGTGTAGACCCTTCAGGATCTCTTTGCAGCCATCTGAATTATGTAGTATCGATGGGAGAGATTTACCTGTCGTCCATAAATGCAGTCAACATTCCTGTCCAAGACATCATTGTTCACCAAGATTACTCTGTTATGGGATCAATTGTGAATGACATTGCCCTTGCTCTGCTGGCCTTCCCAGTGAACTACACTGTCTCCATCCAGCCTGTCTGCCTCCCTGACAGGGCTTTCTTGGTACAAGCTGGGACCCAGTGCTGGGTGACCGGATGGGGCAGAACATTTGAAAAAGGTGAGTCTAAAGGAAGACCTCAGCAATTATAGACCAGGGAACAGACTGCTTCGTAGACGGGGATTGGCCTACAAGCTAAAGGGAGGGACAGGGAGCTAGAGCTTCTAGCAGGCGGATAAGGGAGGGGAAGAGAGAAGACGCTCCGAGGGAGCAACTATCGGTGGATTTCTACTGGTTTGCTAGGGCTTGAGGACTTGGGTACCAAACATGGTGGATACTCACCAGAGTGGATTCTAGTTCAGGGTGAGATGACCTGTTTGTAAGCTAGAAGTACCTATCTTGGTAGTAGGGAGCTTCTTGTATGTGAGGAGAGGCCAGGAAACTCAGTGAGTCTATAGGGCAGTGGTTCTCAAACTATAGGTTACGACCCTTTTGGGGATCAAATGACTCTTTCACAGGGGTCGCCTAAGACCATGGGAAAACACAGATATTTACATTATGATTCATAACAGTAGCAAAATTACAGTTATGAAATAGCAATGAAAATAATGTTATGGTTGGGGGTCACCACAACATGAGGAACTGGATTAAAGGGTCATAGCATCGGGAAGGTTGGGAACCACTGCTCTAGGGTCTCCTATTACTGGGAAGAGTGTTGTTTGGTACTTTGGCGGACTACCTGTCTGAGAGTTTGTGATTGTGTCCTAGCAAGTAAAGATGCTCTCCTGGTGCATAGGACACTGTCACTAGTGTTAGCGAGAACCTATCACATGCTTGTTGTCACCTCCCAGGTTGACAAGATTTTGCTCTCACTTGGGCTGTCCTTTCTTCTAGTTCCTTGGTTTGGACTTTCCATTGTCTTATACTCTTATTTCCTTCAGTGTCGGATGTGAATGACAGCTGATGCCTTTGAGGGTGCCCATGTGTGAACACGGTATTGAGACCCAGAAAAAGTACAACTGACTCCTGTCATTCCTACTTAATGGAGATCTGCTCTCTCCAAAATTATCTCCTGTAGGTATAGCATCAGAACAGCTTCGGGAGGTTGAGCTAAGCGTTATTCGTCATGAGCAATGTGATCAGATTCTCAGAGAAAAAACAGGAAAACTATTTACCCTAGTCCCAGAAGGGAGCGTCTGTGGCTATAGTGAGAGAGGAGGAGATTCCTGCCAGGTCAGTTCATGGGTCCCTTGCTACTCTGCCCTGCTAGGCTCTCCTCAGAACTTCCTAATTCCCAGACATTAGGGCCTGGACTGTGCCCCTGATGCTCCATGTACTGTTATTGAAGCTAAAGGATTGTCAGAGCAAGCCAGCACAGCTCCTGGGCTAGTTTGACAGGATTTTTCAGGAGGAAACAGCAGTGGCTGGGGGTGGGGGAGTGAATCAGGGAGACAATAATACAAATTCGGTGTTTTCAGCCCCTTCTGAGTGAGATTCCAAGCATTTGGAGTAAGTGATTTACTCATTATTTCAGAAAAGAAACATTATGTTGGTTTATATTCAGTTATCCTCTTTTTTAAAAAAGATTTATTTATTTATTTTATGTATATGAGTGCTCTATCTTCATGCATGCCTTTTTACCAGAAGAGGGCATCAGATCACACTAGAGATGGATGTGAGCTACCATGTGGGTGCTGGGAATTGAACTCAGGACCTCTGGAAAGAGCTGCCAGTGCTTTTAACCCCTGAGCCATCTCCCCAGGCCCCACTTAACCTCTTTTAATAGAATCGTTCATTTGTTAAAAAAAATTTAATTCCAAAATCTCATAGAAATTTAGGACTAGCAGGTGCATGTTTGGTTTGTATCAGTCTCTCCAGGGCCTTGGGGTGGAATCTGTTGTGCTGTTAATCAATTGCATTCCTGTTGTTTCTTTCTCTTTCTCCAGGGAGATTCTGGGGGGCCCTTGATCTGTGAATTTAATGAAACATGGGTGCAGGTGGGGATCGTGAGCTGGGGCATTGGCTGTGGTCGAAAAGGATTTCCTGGCGTTTATACAGAAGTGAGTTACTACAAAGACTGGATCGTGAAAGAACTGAGTCGAGCTTCGCATTGGAACTTATCAGGCTTCCTCATCTTAAGCATATGCCTGGCGCTTCCCTTGGGCATCCTGGTGACCCTGTGATGCCCTTGGTCCACTGTCCTCTTGTTTCTGAGCCCCCACTAGGCTTCCCCTCTGACCGTCTTTCCCTGCCAATGCTCTTTCTTCAAATTCCACTTGGAATCCATTGCCTCAGTGGAGCATGACAGGGAGTTTGGGGCTTGCAAAATGTCCTAGCCTGGTGCTCTGATCATCGGCCTCGGTGTATAAGGGCTGTACTTTGCCTGGAGTGAAGGAGAGTGAACCATTTCCAGATAGAGGACTATCTGACCTGCCAAGTGGAGGGACATAACTCATGGAGGCCTTGGAGATCATCCACAGATGAGAGAGATATCATCAGTGTTGAATGGCCACAAGACCTAATCGGTTTAATAGCTCTTACCAGAGACTCTGCCATACCAGTGAGTTCTGTGAGCACTCACAAAGAGACAGGGAGGCACAGCACATTTCCCGCGGAGTTGTGATCCTGGGACTGCGACATCTGACTCAGTTGTGGGTGGCAGCATTTCCCCAACACCACAGTGGGAATCCACCTGTGAGTACAAAACTTTTGCTACGTAAGACCCCTGGGAGCAGTCCTGTCTGGTACCCTCTTCCTCAGTACCCTAGCAGCCACTTCTAGGGCCACCCTAAGTTGTGTTGATGCAGTTTTGGAGAGGCTAGATTTCAGATGTGAACTGAATAAATGCGTCTCATATGTTCTGAAGTTTTATTTATCTGGAATATTTGGCTGCTTATAGCATACTCCAAAGAGAAATGGGCCCCCATTTATTAAGGGAAGTTATTCAGTCTCCTGGAGGAGGTTGTCTGTCCCATTTAAGTTTGGTGGGTGGTCTGAGCCCATCAGTCCCACAGCACATATTCCAGACATCAGCATGTACTGTGCCTTCAGAGTCCCCCGGACTTTGGAGGCCCCAAGTCTGTTTCTTTCTGTCTCCACAGGTTGACATTTTGTTGCTCTGGGCCAGGGATGCCCTCTAGCTGTTGGTATCTTCTGTTCTCCAGCTCCTGGGCCAGAGCAAGGAGTTCAGGAATCGTTTGGTGAATGAATGGATGAGTGGATGGGTAAATGAATTCTCATGGATCCTTTGTCACCCTACACCTTTCTCTCAGCCCATTTCTCTGTCCCCATTTTCCTTTCCAGGTTGCCTTAATGAAAGGAGAGATTCAACAGAGTACACAAAGGCTTAGCCTCCTGTTGAACACATCCCCGACTCCCAGAAGTTTATGACTCCTAATAGGGTGTTCTTTGGTCTGTGGTATAGGAGGGATTTCTGGGCATAGGGAATAGGAATTCTGTTCCACCCTGAGGGAACAGAATACCAAACACCAATGCTCACATTTTTACTCTTTCTGGCCAACATCTGTGGATTACTTTTGATAAGTCGGGCACTAGTGTAGGGCTACACACAAGATATGGGTCACAGGTAGGAAGGGGCTTGTTGGGGAGACCCATGGTGACAGGGCATGGTGACTGTGTACAACCTTTGTCTCTAAACGACATGATCCAGAGGAAGAGGTGAGTGGTAGTTGGGTCTACTGAACTTACTATATTTTACAAAAAGTGACAGAACATTCAGAGACACAGTTTCTGGTCATACAGAGCAAGTGACAAGGCGATGCTCATTTCCTGTGGCCAGACTTTGTGGCCATCAAAATGAAACCAGGCTACCTGGAGAAATGGCTTGAAATATACATGTGTGGAGTAGGTGATTTCTATTAGGAGCCTAGTATTTTCCATCATCTCAGGGACTCATGGGATCACAGTAAGACTCGGGTACTAGTTAGAAGTTGTACTCTGTCCAGCAAAAGACGGGACCTTAGGCATTTCACTAGACCTGAGGAATCTAATGTGTTTGTGATACACCACTTCACCCTCAGTGGCCACGTAGATGAGTGTGCTTCTGTCTTCATCATTCCACTGGAGATGTGGACAGAGCAGTGGAGACATTCGGGGCATCTGGTGCCCATGCTCCTAGCAAAGATGGACTGCCATGTTGCTTCCTCTGCTTCTTTTAGATCGCTGTATAAACCAGTGTCTTCCATCTCTACTGCCACATTTTTTTTCTCTTACATTTTTTTGGTAGATTTGGCTGATGATTTTATGGTTTTCAAGGGCCCCCACCACATTGCTGAAATGTTGCTTAGCATGGGAAGGTTACTTTTGATTGACAAATAAATTGCGTTAATAAATTCCTAGGAGATGAAGCAGATCTTAGGTACATCTCTGAGGAGCAAGTCTAGAGATGATTAGATTATGAGGATCAGAAATGTGTCCATAATATGATGGTGTTGGGAGGTGGGGAAAGATGGGGCCTACCTGGAGGAGATGTGTCATGGAGGGTGTGTCCTTGAGAACCATACCTTTCCCTTCCTCCTCCCTGTGTTCCCAGTGTTTGCTATACACTGCTACAATGTGAGCTGCTCCACCATGCCTTTCCCACCGTCTTAGGCCGAACCCTCAAAGACAGGGAGCCAACGTGAATAATTACTTACCTTGAATTGTTTCTCTCAGGTCTTTGTTCATAGCAGTAATGAATCTGACTACCATGGCTGTTAAGGGCAAGAAACGATGGGCCTCATAGAGAAAAAGGAGTCTATTGGAGCAGCTCCCCTCAGATATTTAGAATGCTGCTGGCTATGAATCCAGCCATTTAACAGAGTGTACACAACCTCTTATTACAGAGATGCACAAACACAGGCTGTTAATTTAATGGTTGGTTGATGAGAATATTTTCAACAGAAGCTCATCGGGACCCAAGCCTGTCCTTCTCTTAGGAGCAATGAACAGATCTGTGCTCATGTGACAGTATGAAAGGTGACTCCTGTGGATGACGATATGTAACTGTGCATCTCACTGCTATACAAGAGAACTGGGCAATTCTCACTGCTTCAGTGGGAGCACAGGTCTGTGACACTTCCGTGTGGCAGCTCTACCAGGGCCATGACACCCCTGACAGTCTTGTCCTGTGAATAGTTACCTGAGGGTATAGAGAAGGATGTCTCTGTTTCCTGGTAAAGGGCTCTCACCTTCTAGCAACTGGCCTCAGGACAGTGGTCCAGGCAGAAGGAGGCAGAAGCTGCCAGGACTCTCAATGCCTAGTTTCAGAAGTTAGGCAATTTTGTTTCTATCATATTCTGTTTATCCAAAATAAGTCACAGTTGGTCAGAGGCGCATCTCAGTTGGTAGGGTGTTTGCCTGGCAGGTGGGAAACACACCTAAAACTGGGCACAGTGGTGTGCATGTGTAATCTTTGCCCTTGGGAAGTGCAGGCAGGAGAATCAGAAATTCAAGGTCATCCTTGGCAAGTTGGAGGCCAACCAGGGTTCATGGCATCCTATCTCAAAAAAGCCAAAAGTCTTAATGCTAGGTCAGATAATGATAGCAGTGAAATGAATCTGATTTCTTTTTCTTTCTGTATTGTTTGATTTTTGGGAGGGGGAGGGGGAGGCAGGACCTCACTATGTATGCCTGGCTGGTCTGGAGCTCACAGAGATCTGCCTGCCCCTGCTTCCTGAGGGGTGGGATTAAAGGCCCATGTCTGGCTAGTTTAATGTCTTGCTGGGTGGAGACACAATGTGCTATGCCCAAATTTTCTAATTTACCACATTGAGGATAATAAAAATTTCCTTAACACCTTTAAAATGGACTAACTCCTAATATTATTCTCTCTCTCCCCTCTTGCTCTCTCTCCCTCCTCTCCGAAGTAGTGGAGATCAAACCCAGAGCTTACACATACAAGGCAAGGACTCTACCACTGAGCTACATCCTTGGTCCCAGTCTCCAAAATCTTGATCAGTCTCCTCACTTGCACTTGCAACCCAAATGAATTAGTTTCTAGGTCAGCTGGCTGCACTGTCACAAGAGGAGGTCAGCTGATGTTATGTCTCAGTGACAGAATACAGCATTAGCTCTCTTGTTGACAAAAGAACTGAACCTAAGTCCAACTGTAGATGTGTAACTGTAGATGAGTAGGAAATAGAGGACGCAGAGGAGCAACCTAGAGCAAAACTCACAGACTATAGGAGACAGATCAGAGTCCAGAGTCTTCCATGGGTGACGCTCAAGGGACTGAGTACAGTGTAGTCATGGTTCTAAAGACACATCAAATGCAAAGCAATCCTGCTAGACTAGAGGGAGCACCCGAGGAAACATGTTTGAGAGCTAGAACCATGAAGAAAGGTACCGGAGTAATGACAACCATTGACATTTCATTGAGAGCAGTAGGGAACTGTGCTACAGGAGGCACGTGGGAGGCCTTCCTGACTCAGTGGTATGCCCTGATTGCAATACCAGCAATGCCATTATATATTGGTTCCAAAGCTGTATGTTTGCTCTGTTTGGATCTGTATGTCAATTTTATCACATGGATTAAAAAGGTAATGATAGAGCTCATTAGTAAAGCTACTGTTGTGTAAGACTTTGTGGGGTAGGGCCAAGGAGAAGATTTTACTATCATTTATTTAATGCTTATTGGTCTGCAGGCTGATGATTTCTTCCTTTGGTGTTATTAATATCCTAATATCTTTATATGTAGTAATTAAATGTATTTCAGCAGCTTTGTTGTTTTATATGTGATTAACAGATAATAATAAACTGTGTTTACTTAATATGTTCAGTAAGTTGTCATATATGTGTATACATGTGCAACTATTACTGCATTTATTTTATGAGTATGAGTCTTTTGCCTACATGAATATATGGGCATCCTATGTGTGCCTTATTGCCCGTGGAGGTCAGAAGAGGTGTCAGATGCCCTGGATTCAGAACTACAGATGGTCGTGAGCCACCATGTGAGTAGTGGGAACTGAACCTGGGTCCTCAGCCAGAACAGCAAGTGCTTTTAACCTCTGAGCCGTCTCTCCAGCCCTATTTTTGTATTTAATGCAAGGTTTTGCTGTGCGGTCCATCTAAGTGTTAAAACTCTGAGGGGAAAGGTGTCTCTAATGCAAGTGTTACAGCTCTAAAGGGGAAGGTATCCTGGCAGTCGGGAGCCACAGAATACCACAAAGTATCACACCCCACAAGAAACCTCACAGAAGAGATGTATCGGGAAAATGGGTGGCTGCCTCTGCTTGAGAAAGAAGCAGCAAAGAACTGAGAGAGATGTAGGCTTTATAAAGGGTTTCTTGGGGGTAGAGCTTTCCAGGATGGCCTGGGATTGGTGGAATTTTGTAGTCTGATCTTGGGCATTTTACTTTGTAGGGCAGAGCTTGGCCGCCTGTGTCTTGAGGGGCTGAGTCCAGCAATTATGGCCATTAGAGTGTTCTGTGGGCAGAGCCTGGTGGTTGGAGGTCCTCAGGGACAGGGTCTGGTCTCCAGGGGTTTATAGTCCTGGCTAGCCTGATCTTCCTTCCCCAGCTTCCTAAGTACTGGGACTGCAGGTATATGGGGGTTTTGACTATGTGTTTCTGTGAACCACTTGCACACAATGCCTGCAGAGGCCAGAAGAGGGTGTCAGATCCCGGAGCCATGTAGGTGCTATAAATCAAACTCAGGCCTTCTAGAAGAGCAGTAAGTTCTCTTACCTGCTAAACCGTCTCTCTCTCTAGCCCCTCTCTGATTCCTATGTACACTATCGTATCATCTACATACACCTTTTCTTTTTAGATTTTAAAACTTTTTTGTGGTGATATATTGTGTACCCTAATGAAATTTACCTGAAGATCAGAGGACAGAGCAAGCCACAGCCACCACTTCTTTCCTCACCAACTCCTCAGCCTGAAAGAGCCTCAGCCGATAGGCCTCTAGCCAAAAAAGCTTCCTCAGCCAAAAAGGCTCCAGCCAAAAAAGCCTGTAGCTGAAAGGGACGCTTCTGCTGAAAAGCCTTTAGTTCCTGTCTCCTCACGCCTTATATACCTTTCTCCACCCAGCCATCACTGGGATTAAAGGCGTGTGTGCTTCCCAGTACTGGGATTAAAGGTGTGTGCCACCACTGCCTGGCTCTGTTTCTCTCCTAGACTGAGTCAATCTCATGTAGTCCGAGGTGGCTTTGAACTCTCAGAGATCCAGATAGATCTCTGCCTCCTGAGTGCTAGGATTAAAGGTGTGTGCCACCACTGTCTGACCTCTATGTTTAATCTAGTGGCTTGTTCTGTTCTCTGATCTTCAGGCAAATTTTATTAGGGTACACGATATATCACCATATTTCCCCCTTTTTGTCTAAAATAATAAAAGGCTATAACTAATATAAGAAAAACTATATACAATAAATACAATCAAAAATTACATAAACAATGTCTAGTCCATCAACATTTGACAGAGTCAGAGAAAACACTCCATTATTTATCCTATTTTGGTGAGTCCAAAGTGTTGTACCTAATTCACATTCCATCCTCTGACAACTTTGGGAGAGTCAGTTCTCTCCTTCTGCCGTGTGGGTTCGGGAATCAAACTCTGGCATCTGGTCTTGGTGGTAGATACCTTAGCCCACTGAGCTGTCTTGCTAGCTCAAAGTTTTGTTTTTCTTCAAATGCTTTAAAAAAAGGGGGGTAATGCTGGTTTTATAGAATTGTTTGACAAAATATTCTTTGTTCTGTAATTATTGTGAGAAAGTTTGTGTAGAATTGGTATTTTTTATTCCTTAAATGTTTGCTAGAATTCACCAATGTAGCCCTTTCTATATGGCAAGGATGTGTATGTGTATTTCAGGTTATCTGTTTTTCTCTTTTCTTTTTTCTTTTCTTCTTGTTTGTTTTTTGAGACAGGATTTCACTGTATTGTGTAGCCCTGGCTATCCTGGATCTCACTATGTAGACCAGGCTGGCCTTGAACTCAGAGATCTGCCTGCTTCTGCCTTCCAAGTGCTGGGATTAAAGGCTTGTGCCACCACCACCCACCTTCTCTCTCTCTCTCTCTCTCTCTCTCTCTCTCTCTCTCTCTCTTTTCTTTTTAGGTTGTCTAAATTTATTTCCATAATCTTTTTTTAAAGGTTTATTTTTATTTATGTATATGTATGTAACACGAATTGTTAGAGGGTCTTATTAATAAAATCAAACCTGGAGCCAGGTATTGGGGTGAATGCTGGAAGATTAGAGAAGCAGAACAAGCCACAGCCACCTCACCTTGCCAATTCCTCAGCTGATCCTGTTTCCTCAGACTGGAAGCCTCTGAGTCCTCATCCAGAATGAATCTCAGCTGAACTGTTGCTCAAAAGTCTAAAAGCTTAACCAGGCTAATTCCTGGTTTTCACACCTTAAATACTTTTCTGCTTTCTGCCATTACTTCCTGGGATTAAAGGTGTGAGTCACCATGCTTGGCTGTTTCCAGTGTGGCCTTGAACTCACAGAGATCCAGGCAGATCTCTGCCTCTGGAATGCTAGGATTAAAGGTGTGAGTGCCATCATTTTCTGGCCTCTATGTCTGTCTAGTGGATGTTTTGTTCTCTGACCCCAGATAAATTTATTAGGGTGCACAATATTTTGGGGAACATAATATCACCACATATGTATGAGTGTCTGCAGAGGTCAGAAGAGGGTATCGGGTCTCCTGGAGCTAGAGTTAAAGGCACTTGTAAGCGGCCTGGCAGGGATGCTGAGACCCAAGTGCTCTTAACCACTGAACCATCTCTCCACCCCTTAGTCCATAATCTTGAGAAGGAACCTTTAATAAGGTAATACTTAGCTGCAATTCTTTTTAAAAAGTATTTTATTTGCTCTTTGACAGTTTCGCACATGTATGCAGTGAATCTTGCTTCTGCTCACCAAGTTCCCCTTCCCACTTCACCTCAAAAATGTGTGGGTGTGAGTAAGAAATGCCTAAAAGGAATCTGATATTTACCACCATCCAGACAGCAAGATCACTATTAAAACCATTGGGGTCAAGGCTGGAAAGAAGGCTTAGTGGTTAAGTTGCTCTTGCAAAGGACCTGGGTTCAGTTCCCAGTACCTACATGGTGGCTCATAACCATCCTTAAAAATCCAGTCCCAGGAGATCAGATGACCTCTTTTGACCTCTACGGGCCCAGGCAGCCAACACTCACACACATAAAGAATAAAAAAGGACCACTGGGATCCTAACCGAATGAGTCAAGTACTAATCAGAAGAGGCACGCTGTAGTGAGCAGTAGTGTACCTGTTAGATGCCATTGGCTGAGAAGTCACACCTGCCTCCTGCTTCTGAGAGACTGACTCAACGTTGGCCTCTCAGAAAAAGCATGTGGAGCTGCCAGGAACTCACCCACTAAGATAACATCTCTTCCCAGGCTCAGCACACACACACACACACACACACACACACACACACACACACACACA
>CABHPP010123639.1:44936-59257 GCA_902168425.1 Peromyscus attwateri
CACACACACACACACACACACACACACACACACACACACACACACAAAATCATTGGTATGCAGAGAGAGAGGGGAAGCCTATCCCTTTACATTTGGCAAGACTTGGAAGGGCTGCTGGTATGACCAGCAGAGACCCTAGCCACAGCTACTTGTAGCTCAGCTCCTCTGAATTTCCAGTCCTGCCTCGCTTGCTCTCTTATGTGGTGTCTCCCAATGACACCACACTTCTCCCCAAGCCGCTGCACTCATCTCTGTCAAGACTGCTTCCGGGAACCATGCTTGGCAAAAACGGAACAATAAATACAAGCCTCAGGAAAGTTTGAGGGATCCATTGCTGGTGACACAGCGTCCCAGATTTAGTGTCTGCACACAGTGCAGTGTTCCTCCATGCTTGACATTTCATTGTGGATATTCACAGAGCTGTGGAAACACTGAGACATTGGTACGCATGCTCCTCAGAAGAGCTGACTCGCCTGATAATTTTCCTGCTTCCTTGGGCTCTCGTTTAAACAAGTGTTTACCGCCACATTTTTCTTACATATTTGTGGGTTTTGCTGGTTTATTTTTTTTTTCAGTTTCAAAGAACCTCAACAATAATCTGAAACGCTGCTTAGCATTCCTAAGTGCAAAAAAGCTAGGATGTACATCGTGGGGAAGTTTTCTTGGGGCAGCTTTTCCTTAAGCATGGGTTAAAGCGCTGTGGGCTGGGAGTGCAGCCAACTAACAGAGTGGATGTAACGAGCTGTTTACAGAGTAACACACTTAGAAATGGGTGATAAGCTGACTGAGAATGCCGTGAGTAGAGAGAGGCTCACAGGAGCGTAAGCCTGAATTTCCAATAAGAGCAATGGCTCAGTATTTGCTAACTCAGCGCTTATGATGTCTTTATAAAGCAGAACACAGTGTCCTGGATGGTCTTGAGTTTAGCCTGGAAGCTTCAGCTTTCTTGAGAAGGCTCTCATCCTCCAGCAGGACCAGGGCCTCAGGACAGTGTCTAAAGACGCTTTAAGGACTCTTAACCTCTAAGCTCAGAAGTTGCACAACGTGGCTTCTGTCGGTAGAAGCAGATCACAAAGTCATCTTAGCGTCAACAGGGTGGGAAAATGAGGCAAGGTCTCACTTTTTAGCACTGGGAAGCCTCGAACTCACTATTTAGCCCAGCTGGCCTTGAACTTGCCTTTTTACTGCCTCTCACTTTTAATTGCTGGCATTAAAGCACGAGCTACCACACCTGGATGGATTCCACTTCCTGGTTGGTAAAGATGCAAAACCTTGGGCTGAGTTTCCTAACCCACCACAGTAGGAATGACAGTTGCACTTCTTTAAAACCTGTAAAACGTGTTGATATCCAAGCTCTTGACAAAATGTTCCCAGCTGATGACTGAAGGAAAAAAGCTGCAGTTATGAGATCATTATTTTTCAACACCCCCAAGAGATTAGTGTTTCTAGGCAAAATCATCAAACCATTTGTAAAGTCGCGAAAGAAAATCATGTGATGGACTGGAGAGAAGGCTCAGCGGTTAAGAGCACTGGCTGCTCTTGCAGAGGATCCTGGTTTAGTTCCCAGTACCCACATGGCATCCATAACTCCAGTTGTAGGGGATCTGGTGCCTTCTTCTGGCCTTCATGGGCACCAGGCACATATGCAGCACACTTACATACATGCAGGTGAAACACACATACACATAAAAAAAATTAAACAAAGAAAACCATGTGGACATTGTGTGTCTCCTAATAATAGAATACAGCACTTGTTGTGTGGCTGACAGAGGGCCGGGACCTGGGTCCCACTGTGGACTTGCAGGAAATAGAGAAGAATAAGAATACATACAGTTCACAGAGTCTAGACTGCAGGAGACTCCAGAGCCAAACAAGCCAGGGTCTTCTACACAGGAAGTGTGGAGGACAGAAGGAGGAAGTGCAGTCTTAAGCATCTCTTCAAGATACATTAAGTGTAAAACAGCCCTTCCAGACACGGGTGCAGCACGCAGGGAAGCATGTTTGGGGATGGGGACTACAGGAAACACAAGTAATTAATTATATGGAAGCAAGCTTAATGAGCACAGCCTCTAGTTGTGCCATGGAAGGTACGTGGAGGGGCTCCTGAACCATCGGCAGAGTCCTGTATCTTGACCTGGATTGTAGATACATGCATAGTCACTTTACATGGATTGCCAAAGTTGTGTATTTCTGTGGTTTTGTGTATGGTCTTATTTTACCCCCAGAGGTTAAAAAGGAAATTATCAAACTGTTAGAATGTTATGTTGTCTGGGACTGAGGTAGTCTTTTTTATTTAATATCCTTTCATTTAATATTTTTTTATTTTATGTGTATGAGAGTTTTGTCTTCGTGTGTGTGTGTGTGTGTGTGTGTGTGTGCACCTTGAGCGTGCCTGGTGCCCACAGAGGTCAGAAGAGAGACGGGATGCCCCGGAACTGGAGTTATGAGTGGTTGTGAGCCAAAATGTGGGTGCTGGGAACGAAATCCAGGTCTTCTGTAAGAGCAGCAAGTGCTCCGGCCCCCTTTTTATTTAATATTGATAAGATCTAGAATGCCTTCAAAGTCTCTCCCATGACAGTGCTACCCACCTAGCTTTTGGTGAATAACTCAGGGATCAGATGTCTTAGGGAGACACTCTGGACTTGCACGCACACAGCCCACACAGCCGTCAAGCCTACACGAAGGCATCTGCGCGAGCCACTGCTGGGGGGCGGGGGTGCCAGGAGCGGGATTGCTTGAGCCCAAGGCCTGGATGGGCAGCTTCTGCATGGGTGACACGGGCGGCTTCCTGGCCCTCCTGGTCTGGCTTCAGCTTCTTCAGCCTCTATTTAGTGAGACCTTGGCTGGGGACAGGGGTCCCGGGTGGTACCAGTGGCAGAGGTGTGGCTGCATGGAGCTTGGGTTGGGTTGGGGTGGCCATGGTGATGGTGTTGGCGTTGGTGACAGGCAGCGCTGGTGCTGTTGGGGCTGTCCGGCTAGCAGCAAGCAGCCGCGCAGGCGCAGGCACGCCTCGGCCTGAGCTTTTCCTGTTGGTCTCTTCCTTAGGTGGTACTTACAGACCCAGGGGGGGTTCCGGAGAGATGCCCACAAGTCCAGCGGCCCCGGCACAGCGGAACCGCATGAAACCCCTGAGTATTTCAGATCCTTCGGTAGTTCCTGTGTCTCCAGACCCTACTGGGACTCCAGGATCAGGGACTCCTTCACCGACCACATCCGAAGATGTCTTGGAATCCAGTAGTAACTCTCCAGTAGAGCCGTTTTTTCCAGGTACTGCCACTGGTGCCAGGGCTCTACAGGCCTGTCTGAGAGGTCAAAGGGCAACCCAGCCTGCCTGGGGAGGCAGGGTCAGCTCCTGCCCTTGGAGGGCTGGAGAGATAGTCCCTACCTGAGGATGACCTCGACTGTGTGTGGGATGGGATGGAGGTGTGGAGTAATGGCTTCACTTTTAATTCTGCTTTAGAACCATGTGGCCATAGAATTATGGAGTTAAATCATGGGAGGCCATCTGCAGTAAGGAAGTGGCCTTGGCAGGTGAGCCTGCAGAGCAGAAATGAACATGTATGTGGAGGCTCCCTCATCAGCCATCAATGGGTGCTGACTGCGGCCCACTGCATATATTCGTGAGTGTTTAGGGACCCGGTTTTGGGCCCCTGATCCAGCTGTGTCCTGTCCCCATCTCTTAAAAGTATTTTAGCTGGGTAGTGGTGGCACATGCCTTTAATCCCAGCACTCAGGAGGCAGAGGCAGGTGGATCTGTATGAGTTCGAGGCCAGCTTGGTCTACAAAGTGAGTTCCAGGATAGCCAGGGCTACAAAGAGAAACCAACACACACACACACACACACACACACACACACACACACACACACGAGAGAGAGAGAGAGAGAGAGAGAGAGAGAGAGAGAGAGAGAGAGAGAAATTTTTCCCTTCTCATTCAGTCTCAGGTGACACCTGAACATCTTCATTTTTAATAGGTTTCCAGGTGATACTGGTCTAAGAACCACACTTGGAGCATTGCTGGGCAGGCAAGGGTGGTCAGGGGTCTTGGAGAAGGGGACGTGGTTTGGAGGGAGGAGGAGGGTTGATGCTTGGCATCCATACAAGCCTAGGCTGAGAAGCAAGTACCGTGTATAGAGGGGGTGTGTAAGCCCTTAAGGACCTCTGCAAGGGTCACGTGCTTTCCTTGCAGCCAGAAGGAGTACGAGGTGATTCTGGGAGACAATGTGTTGAATTCTGAGTCTGAAAATGCAACTCTGGTCCCAGTCCAAGACATCATCTATCCTTCCAATTTTGACTTTCAAACCATGAAGAGCGACATTGCTCTTGCTCTGCTGGCCACCCCTGTGAATTACTCTTCCCTTATCCAGCCTGTGTGCCTCCCTGGGAAGCTCTTCCAGGTGAAGAATGGGACATTGTGCTGGGTGACCGGCTGGGGCCACCAGAGGAAAAATGGTGAGCCTGGCAGGTGGGATGCAGAAGTGGGACCGCCTGGTGCTCCAGGGTTGGTTGGCAAGGGGAGGGGCGAGTTCCTAGCTGGCTGGCAGGGGAGGAGGGAGGAGAACACATTGACAACGAGGAATTGCAACTGTGTTAGGGTTTTTAGTTTTGTGTCAGGGCCTATGTGCTTGGGTGACAGGTGTGATGGTTTCTGTCAAAGTTAGATTTGGGCTGGGGCAATGTGATACTGACCAGTTCGAGCTGTTCTTCCCACGAAAGGGTTGAGCTTCCTCCTTCCTGGGCTGAGCAGAGCACAGGACCTTTGACCCTCTTACCACAAAGACTCTGGCAGATGTTTGGTTGTCATTTTCTAGCTGGCAAGACTTTTCTTGTGTGTTTCCTATGGGACAGGTGTCCAGTGCATGGTCTTATTTATTTATTTATTTATTTATTTATTTATTTATTTATTTATTTATTGTTTTTCGAGATAGGTTTCTCTGTATAGCTTTGGAGCCTGTCCTGGAACTCGCTCTGTAGACCAGGCTGGCCTCGAACTCACAGAGATCCACCTGCCTCTGCCTCCCAAGTGCTGGGATTGAAGGCATGCACCACCACCATCCCGGCTGGCCTGTCTGTCTTAAGGGATCAACTGTATGGTCACATACCCTGTGGCACCGAGCAGATGCTGGTAGCTCCTGCCACCTCCTGGTATAGATCCTGAATTGTCTTTCTGTAGATACAGTGTTCGCCTCAGTTCCCCTTCAGGAGGTTCGGCAAACCATTCTTCTCCAGAAGCATTGTAATTGGCTGTTCCAGAGACGGTTGAAGACATCTAAAAACCTAGTGATGGAAGGGATGATCTGCGGCCGGCATGACTCAGGACAGAGTCCTTGTTGGGTCAGTTTATGGGCGCCTTAAAGCCTGTATGTTTTGGTCGTCACCTCAAAGGCTTGAGTTACCTGCCATTACCGCCTCCTTTTTTAGACAGGGTTTCTCTGTGTAGCCCTGGAACTCGTTATGTAGACCAGGCTGGCCTCAAACTGACAGAGATCCTCCTGCCTCTGCCTCCTGACACTAGGCTAGAAGGTGTGAGCCACAGTGTCATGCTGCTTCATCTTGTACAGACCTCTTCGTTAAGATTTATGGAGTGGGTCCTCATGTTTTCCATGAGTTGGCCTGGCCTGGTCCTTCTAAAAGGTTTAGTCTTTGCTACCTAGTGACTTTGCTAAAGCATTTAAATCTGAGGGTGATAATGCAGTGTTTTGCACTGAGTTTATGTGGCACTCAACCATGCCAACGTGAGCATTTGACCTATATTTTCTTAGTTAACCCTTGCAACATAGACATTATAAATCTCTGGAAAGCAAAATCCAAGGAGATAAATTGAAGCTCTTTCTATGAGTACCTCTAGGGACCCCAGGTTCATTTCTTCCCTCTGCATAAGGCTGCACTCTTGAGAAGGGGTTTTGGGCTGTTAGTGGATGCACATTTGAATTTCTTGGAAAGAGGAGGGTGTCATTGTTGTGATGGGGCACAGGCATGTCTAAGGGTTCAGAAGTCCTATGCTGAAGAAAGTTTTGTATATATTTGGAGCAACGGGATTACAATGTGGTCATACAAATGGTTAGAGTTGGAGCCAGGTGATGGTGGTACACTCCTTTAATCCCAGCATTCGTCGGGAGGCAGAGGCAGGCAGATCTCTGAGTTTGGGACCAGTGTGGTCTGCCAATGTGATCTACACTACAGATCAAGTTCCAGGACAGCCAGGGCTACACAAAGAAAGCCTACCTTGAAAACAACAACGGCTGGGCGGTGGTGGCACATGCCTTAAATCCCAGCACTCAGGAGGCAGAGCCAGGCGGATCTCTTTGAGTTCGAGGCCAGCCTGGTCTACAGAGTGAGTTCCAGGACAGGCGAAAAGCTACACAGAGAAATCCTGTCTCGAAAAACCAAAAAAAAGAAAAAAAGAAAAAGAAAAGAAAGAAAGAAAAAAGAAAATAACAACAGCAGCAGCAAATAACAAAACAGAAAACAAGTGGTTAGAGTTGGAATATATACAGCCTGGAGTGCTATGTCAAATTTCTAGATTGGCCCAGCCAGGACTGGGAGGTGAAGCTGGGTGGGCATAGTGAGAGTTACCTTCTAGATAAGTGACTCCCTTGGACGGACGGTGCTTGTACTGAAGACTTCTGAACTTCTTGCATCATCTAGGAGTCCTGAGCAGAGCCTGAGGTGGTGAGGGAGGTGTGTTTGAGGTGGCTGGTTGTAGGGCCTTGGTTGTAGGGTGGGGCAAGGCCATGCAGAATTGTGCTGAAGTGGAAATGTCTCAGGCTCTTAAAGGCAGTGCAGCTGACATGGAGCGGGTCATGGAGCGGGGCAGAGAGAATTTCTGAGGCTGTGATAAAGATTCCAGCACCTCCATGCAATGATGAGGCTCAAAATATCTCATGTTTTTCAAAACCCAAGACTGACCAGTCTAGCTAGACACCAGCCTGATGCTGGAGCGGGTTCTGCAGGTTGTATACTCTAGAGGACAGGGCTATCACAGTTTCAGAGTTATGAGTCATGACAGGCTTAGAAGTTCTCCAGAAAGGGTTTGGATCTGCAGATTAGGAACTCCCAAGGTAAATTTCAATATATGACTGCTCTACTGGGCTGGACTGGCTTTGCATCTTGTGTTTATGTGCCTGATCATCAGAGAAGGTGTAGCATTGCTCAGAGGATGCTACAGTTCTCATATAAGCTTTTAATCTGTTAAATCTCAGTCATTAAAAGAATCTAGGGCCAGGCATAGTGGCGCACGCCTTTAATCCCAGCTTTCAGGAGGCAGAGGCAGGCAGATCTCTGTTTGAGGGAGGGGACAGGAGGGGAGGGGAGGGGAGGGGAAGGGGAAGAGGAAGGGAAGGGAGGGGAAGGGGAAGAGGAAGGGAAGGGAAGGGAGGGGAAGGGGAAGGGGAAGGGAAGGGAAGGGAAGGGAAGGGAAGGGAAGGGAAGGGAAGGGAAGGGGAAGCTAGGCCTGGAAGAGCCGTTGGAGCCTGAGGAAGTCTTCCCAGCACCTTTCAATGCAGCCAGCCTGCTCCCTGTCCTTCCCTGCAGTTGGTTTCTTTCTCCTCTTTTTCAGGGAGATTCTGGGAGCCCCCTTGTCTGTGAATCTGACAACACATGGATCCAGGTGGGGATTGTGAGCTGGGGCATCAACTGTGATCAAGTCTCTGTCCCCTCAGTTTACACAGACATTGCGGAATACAATGAATGGCTCACATATATTTTAAGTCAGACTTCCTGTGTGGATTCCATGGGAGACTTGGTCCTGTCCCTGTCTCTGGTGCTTCAGCTGGCCGTCCTGGTAATGCTGTGACCCCCTTAGCCCACTGTCTTCCTGTTGGTTCTGAGTCTCCCACAAGGCCTCTTCTCCAATCTCATTTCCCTCTCTCTACCCTGTCTTCAGATTCCAGTCAGGATCCATTGCCCCGGGGAGAGCCATAACGGACTGTGGCAGAGTGTCCCGACTGATGTTCGGGTCACTTGTCTCAGACACACCCATCCCTGATTGTTCTTGCCTGGTGGGAATGAGAGGGAACTGACCCCAATGAGAGGGCTAGCCTGACTGCTCGGTGGAACACAATGACCCTTAACGTTATGGAGGACAACTGCCAAGAAGAGAGACTGGCTCTGTATTCCAGCTCAGTGACTGCTGAAAGGGGGGTGGGAGGGAGGGGGGGGGGGGGGGGGGGGGGGGGAGGGAGGGAGGGGAGGGGGAACATTGCCAGCTCCCTGCAGAGGTATGAAGCTGGGACTTAAGTATCTGAGGCTGGCAGAAATTCCCTGTGGGGGTCTGTCAGTGAGTGCACAAGCTCTGCCTCATAGGTTTCATGAAAGGACAATCCTGCCTGGCACCCCTTCCTCAGGTGATCACATCCATGGTCACCCTAAATTGTGTTGAGGCAGTTTTGGAGTGGGGAGATTTCAAATATGAGCCAAATAAATGTTTGGAGCGTGTCCTGTGTGTCCTGAAAGCTCTGCTCACCTGGGGTATTGGATATTTGGCTGCTCAGAGAACTGGATCCCCATTTACCTAGGGAAGTTACCTGCAGTTCCTGGGCTAGCTCAGACCTGAGTCCTATAGGTAGTTTTGGTAGGCGGTCCTGGTCCCGCGTGCCTGGTGTGGTTATCAGAGATCAGCGCCTGGGCAGGAACTTTAGCTGAGCTGTACCACTTTCCAAGCTGGGAGCAGGGGCTTGGGGCGGGGAGAGCAGGAACTGGGAGAAAGAACGAAGCTGGGGCCTGAGAAACAGTCTTTCTCTTCTTTTTATTATTTATTTATTTATTTATTTATTTATTTATTTATTTATTTATTTATTTATTTATTTATCTATCCTTTCCTTCTTGCTATTCATCTGACTTTATTTCCAAGGGCTGTGTTCCCAAAGTCAGGAGGATTTTAAGAGAGATTCACTGCATTCCGTACAGCTTCCTCCATCTCACCCACAGTCTGACTGTAGATGTGTTCCCAAGTCTCCTCCAATCCCCCTCCCACCCTTTGTCTTTCCAGGGCTCCATGTTTCACTCTGTTTTCCATGGCTTCCTTCGGTGGGCATTCAGTTCCAACCGCTGCCAAAGGTCGGAGGAATCCAGACAGTTTACATCAACCCCCTCTTTATTTTTTTATTTTTATTTTTTTTTATTTTTGAGACAGGCTATCACTATGTAGCCCTGTCAGACCCACCTCTTAATGAACACATGCATTACCAGATACTTGAAGAAACCACTGGACCCAGAGCAGAGGAGGTAGTGTTTGTCCATATTCCCACCGCTTGGAAGGTAGAGGCAAGGACAATCAGTCGGTCCTTTGCTACAAATTGAGTTTGAGGCTAACCTGGGATACATGAGGTGCTGTGTCAAAACAACAGCAAAACCCCAAACCACCTCCACCCTGCAGAAACCACTGGCTCTTCATAGACTAACACCACAAATTTCACGTTGTTCACTACAGCAAGTTAGCCTATGTCAAGAGAGAGCGTTTCCCCATTATATAGTTCTACTCTTAGCCTCATGGTCCATTCTTCACCTGTGTGAGCACACTCTGAGGGCTTGTTAAAATCCACATCACTACCAGGGGTGATGGGACATATCTGTAATCCCAACACTTGGGAGGCAGAAGCAGGAGGGTTACCACAAGTTCAAAGCCAGCCAGGGCTACACAGAGAGGGACCCTGTCTAAAGAGAAATACAATCCACATTATTGGTCTCACCAAGGAAGTTTTCAGTCCTGGAAGTCTGGGCCAAGGCTTGAGGATGAAGGTTTCTAGCAAGTTCCTAGGTGCTGCTGGTGTAGCTGCTGAGAGGACGTAACTTTGGGAACCAAATGCCGGCAGAAGGACAGGCGTCTCTTGCCTACCTTGCCGTGTAAGTGGCACAAGTTACTCATTCAAACTCACTTAAATGCCAAGCTGGGGGGCTGGAGAGATGGTTCAGTGGTTGAGAGTTTCCATGGGACCCAAGTTTAAGTCACAGAACCCACATGGTGGCTTCTAACCATCTGTAACTCCGGCCCTAGGGGATCTGATGCCTTCTGGCTTCTGTGGGCATCAGGCACATACTGTGGTGTACAGACATATATGCAGACAAAACACTCACACACATAAAAAATAAAATGAACAATTTTGGGTTTTGTGTTTCAAGACAGGGTTTCTCTGTGTAACAGTTCTGGCTGTCCTGGAACTCACTCTATAGACGAGGTAGGCCAGGAACGCAAGAGATTCACCTGCCTCTGCCTCTCCAGTGGGATTTGAAGTGAGGGCCACCACGGTGGTTAAATTAAAAAAAAAAATGCTGGCTGGGTGGTGGTGGCACACGTCTTTAATCCCAGCATTTGGGAGGCAGAGGCAGGCAGATTTCTGTGAGTTGGAGGCCAGCCTGGTCTGCAGAGCGAGTTCCAGGACAGCCAGGGCTGTTACACAGAGGAACCCTGTCTCAAAAACAAACACACAAACAATGTTTAAATGCCAGACTGGGTGATAGGATCTCAAGAGTTCTGCTGGACACCTGGAACTAAACAGGAAACAGGAATTTGGGTGGTCATTTCACAATCTATGCTCTGAAGATCCAAAGAGATCATCCCACCTTTGAAAGCCCTGTTAATGCCCAAGGCGGGGCACAAACAGCTACTCCTTTTCAGTGGTGACAATCCTTCATGTTGTTGGTCTGAGGAAGAGGACAGCTGCTCTTCTTCACTCAGCACCCCGTCCCCAACCCTGCCCGCTTCTTGATTTAGTCTTTGATCCAATTCAGCCATTACTTTCTCAAAACCATCTTCCCTAGCAATATTGTTATTTTCTGTTCTTGGGCTTTCCCGGTCCTTGTCAATAGTGACCATGAAACTCCTTGGACAACAGGCCCAGAGAACAAGAGTATAGCCTGAGGCTGGACAAGAGGCTGTTCCTGGCCCAGGGATCTTTCACCAGTTCGGCTCCGGATGCACCGCCACACTCTTAGAGCACTGGGGTTGTTTTCGTAGATCTGTAATCTGAGATCCACTCCCAGTCAAAGGATCTGAAATCATTTTAAGGACCAGACTGGGTCCAGGTGCGAGAATTCGAAGGCCCTGAAGAGGCGTGGCCAGGCTCTTGGTGCTATCACGTCACGTGTCTAAGACGTCATCACGTACGGGGTGTGGGCACGTGGCAGCACGCTGGTGCTGTCCCCGCAGCCCATAGATACTCATGGCTACGTCGTTGTGTGGCCTGGGTGC
This sequence comes from Peromyscus attwateri, assembly GCA_902168425.1. Lineage (NCBI taxonomy): Eukaryota > Metazoa > Chordata > Mammalia > Rodentia > Cricetidae > Peromyscus > Peromyscus attwateri. Next base: position 56,124 of record CABHPP010123639.1, read on the forward strand.
TTGGCCTGGATCCTTGAGGCCCTGGGTCTTAACCTGTCTCGTGACGCTGACGGTGCTGCCTCCGCCTTCAAATTCAGGTGAGGCAGGCACCTTCTCTGTTGTCCTTTCTGGGTCCTCTCCTCTCCAGTCTTGCTCAGGTTGGCTGTTCCTTTCCAGCCACTTGGAACTTGTGTGCGCCAACCCCAACTCGCTGTCACCTCTCTTCAGCTACCCATCCCTAGGTTCCTCAGGTCACAACTGCCCTGTGGCCTCCTGGAGACAGCAGCGGGGAGCATCCCTGGCCTCTTCCTCCATGCTCAGGCACCTTCCATATCTCCATCCCCTCAAAAGGATGATGTTCTAAACGTTGGCTTCTTCCCATCACCAGCCCTTGAGTGCTGTCTTTTCAGACTCTCCCCCCAGTCCCCAGTGATCCCTCCAAATCTGAGGACTCTGTAACACTAACCAAAGCCACTTCTTCGCCGGTGGGAGTACGCCTCCGGAGCGGAGTGGAGCTGGAGCGGGGACTGAGAGGTGCTGCTTACACCGGTCATGCTCGGTCCAAGCGGATTCCTTGCTTTGCTTCGAGCATCCCTCCCAGTGTGCTGCCAGCCTTCCCCAAGAGACACTATCACTTCATGCTTCCCTCTGGCATTTTATTTCCCACGCACTCCTCAGCCCATTCCTGACCTGTCCTTGTCCTTATTGCTGGTTTGGTTTTTTATTGTCCCCCCCCCCTCTCTTTTTATTTCCTGTGGCTCCTCCCCCAACCCTTTCCAATCCTTTTTTCTCTTTTTATTTGGGGAGGTGGGCAAGGTCTCATGAACCCTAGGATAACCTTGAACTTTCCATGTAGCTGAGGATAGCCTTGAAGTCCAGAACCTCCTGACTCCCCCTCCTAAGTGCTGGAATTACAAGCACATGCCGCCTTCCCAGCTTTCTGAGTCTTGGGTTTCAGTAGAATCCCTCTCCTCCGTGCCCACACCGTGCCCAGTCTCTGCTTACCTCTGACATGGGATGTTTCTGAAGGGACTGTTTGATTCCTTCCCCTTCTCTACTCCCTGGCTTGTGCCCTGCCACTTGCTCCAGGCATGGAGCTGCAGTGTGTCTTGGCACCTCCTAAAACAATGGCCTGCAGGCACACCCACCTGCTGGACCTCTTCCCCGGAACCATCCCAAAGCATCTCACTTCTTTGGTGTCCATGCCAGACTCTCATTTTCCTGAAAACTGGCTTGCTTTCATAGTTGTCTGTCTTAGTGAAGTGAATGACAGCCAACACCCCCCCCCTCTGAATTCAGAAACCAGTGCCTCTAGACTAACCCATGTCCCTTATCATGTCTGTTCTCAGAGCCTCCTCCAGATCCCTCACTGCTTGCCCGAGTTCTGCAGAGACTCTATGGAGATCTCACTACCGTCTTCCTTACCACTTTCCTGGCTCTACCCTGCTGCCTTCATAATACAGTCACTCGGTCCACACCTCCACTGGCCTTCCAGAGCCTCTCAGCCTGGCTCATGTGGCCCTCTCTGGTTGGCCTCTGATGCTCATCTCCTGTAGATGTAATCAACCATTTTATTAAATAAAAAACACAGAACCAATGCAAGGAAGAAAGCCAAGAGGTCAGAGCTAAGAGCTAAAACCTTACCCTTCCTCCTGCAGCGGTCCTACCTCTCTGAACCAGAGCTACTTCCTGTGTTAAAGTCCTTATATAGAGTTTCTGTTCTGCCTTCTCATTGGTTGTAAACCCAACCACATGACCGCCTCATCACAGCCTGTCTGTATAGACCTCCAGGTGTTCTATGGTTGGTATTGAGATTAAAGGCATGTGTATCCAATGCTGGCTGTATCCCTGAACACACAGAGACTTACCTAACTCTGCCTACTAAGTGCTGGGACTACAAGCATACGCCACCACCGCCCTGCTTTCCTATGGCTTGCTAATAGCTCTAACCGCCAGGCAACTTTATTTATTAACATACAAATAACATTTTAGTACAAAAGAAAATATCACCATATTTCCCCTTTTCTATTTTAATAAAAAGGAAAAAGGAAAAAGCTTATAACTAACATAAGAAAAACTATATACAAAAGTACAATAACTATATACAATATATACAAGTAATAAATAACTAAACAATGTCTAGTCCATTTGTATTTAACAAATTCAGAGAAAATAATTCCATTATCTATCCTATTGTATCTCATTCACTTTTCTATCCTAATTAATCTTCAACTATAACTAAATAATCTTCAACTCCTTCAGAGACCCAAGAAGGAAATAATATTAGCTAACAAAAATAAAAACAGGAAGTACATGCAAGCAACTTCCAAAAAATTGTGAGTTGACAGAAACAACCAGCTGCCTGGACAGTCATCTGAGGTTTCTCCGCAGTGTTGGGGCATCATCTTCAGCCTATAAGCTTAGCGTATCTGACAGCCTCATTTGTGAAGTAGGATGTACACAAAGTCAACAGTTCAACCTCACATTGGGTGAGAGCAGTCCATGTACCAGAAATACCTGAATTCCACTAGTGTCATGTCCTGATTCAGGATTTTAAATTCTGGAAATTGTTGATGTTTTTTTAATTCAGCTGTCCATTCTTCTTGGCTATGTGTGTGTGTGGCTTCATCTCAGCATCCCGTTCTTCACATCCCTCTATTAATTGCCATTCTACTATTGAGAGGCGTGAGCTTAGTTACTCTTCAAGAATAACTGTTTCAGCTGCTGTTCCATTGCACATCAGAAGCCATCAGCCCATTGCCTGTTCAGCTGCCTTCGAAGAAAAGGGCACTGTACCTTTTCCGGATTGCAAAGGCCACTTGAGGGATGGTGCCATATTGTCCTGGCCTTAGAAGATGCCTTTTGATAAAGCCATAACCACACTTGTTTTGGCAAGAATCAGTAGTCCTTTGTTTCGTGTCCTGTCTGTCCTGTTTGTCAGCAGTTGATTCGAGGATACTTTGTTGTCTGGTGGCTAACTTTTGCCACAATGAAAGTTAACTCCAATTGCAGTTTTTTTTAATGCCCATATTTTCTCTGAAGTAGATTGATACTGCAGGAGCTGACATGTCTCATAGTCATAACAAAAAAGAAAAATTTTCTATGTTATTAAAACATTTTAAATGCCATATTCTATAGATCTCTGAAGGGTTTGA
>CABHPP010123640.1:0-35766 GCA_902168425.1 Peromyscus attwateri
TGTCTCAGTCATGGCACGGGATACAACAAATTCTTGGACTAGTACCTGCCACTTAAGTTTAGAGCCTGTATGTGCTGATATTTATTCCTCACATCAGCACCAAGGGATGGCAGTGGGTGGGGAGTATTGTTAAGAGTAGATGCAGTGGGGAGGGGCTTGATCCTGCCTCCACCAAATGTACCAGGCTTAGCTGTCCCCCCCATGGGAGAACTTACCCTGTTGGGAGAGGACGAGGGGTGGGTCAGGGAGGGGGGAAGGTGGGGGCAGAGTGGGAGGAGGGATGAGAAGGGGATCTGTGGTTGGTATGTAAAATGAACAAAAAAATTAAAAAATAAAAATAAAAAAGAGTATAAATTCCAAGGCCCATACATCAAGCTTTGAGGTTTTTAGTCCATTTGATTATGTACTACATGATATTGGCTGACCTTATAAAAATATACACACCAGGCACAGCATTGCCTTATAGGATTGTGGAGAAGATGAAGAGTTATGAACATAGAAAACTGAAGTACCCACTACAGAGTAACTCATTATTGTTAGTGTTTTAGCAGTGTGTCCGGAAGATTGGCTCTTCATATGTATTCCTTGAGTCATGGGCACATGGGGAACCTGCTTCTAGAGATCATGTCTGTATCTCCTATAAGCACTATTATATGTGCATCTTAATGACTTCTACTTTTTTATAGACCAGCCTCCAGCCTTTTCTATGGCTCCTCTACTTGGGGCTCCCTGCTGGTGAATACTCTGCCTGGATTATTCTCATGATTTGCTTTTACATGCATTAAATCCCTGGTTACTCTAGCCCATTTGAACATCTTCAAGTTGCCTGCCAGATGCTGAGACTGACCAGGGGACCTAAAGATGCTTGCTGTTTCCCATCAACCTGTTACTGCCTGAGAACTATGAGTTAAATAAACTATTGTTTATAACCATTTAGGGAAACAAAAGAAATTTAATAGAGCAAGTTAACTAAGCTTTTTTTTTTTTTTTCCTTAGTTGGATCTTGGACTTCAGACACAGATGAATTTCAGTACTCTGGTGACTCTGGTGAGACTAGACTTGAACAGCCCCTTTAGGTGGGATGGGTCTTGTGGCTTGTAACCAGTGTAAGTCCAATGAGGACTTCAAAATTATTTTGGTTTCCTTATAGTCAAATCTTGGGAAAAGCAAGAACATTGTTTTACCTCATCTATCTCCTTCCTGATGAACCAGGACAAGTTAATTCACCAAGACTAATATAAAAAAAATATGGCCAAACTTTGATTTCCCTGAGAATATACCAGATCAAATATTGAGTGAAAACTTAAGAACCATGTTTTCACAGTAACCTGGCTGTGCTGGATAGTTTTACATCAACTTGACATAAGCTAGAATTATCTGAATAGAGGGAACCTCAAAGAAACAATGTCTCCGTAAGACCTGACTGTAGGACATTAGTGGTTGATGGGGGAGGGCCCATCAATCAGCACACAGAAGCTGTGTTCCAGAGGTAGCCAAGGTTGTACCTCCTGATGGCACCAAGACTTGTCATGAAAGGGTCATGGAGAGCAGCTGAGCCTTGGTACTGTGAGAGGTCAGGAGAGACCATTGGTGCAGGTAGAGCTGGAGTAGCAGTTGAAGCCCCAGGATTTAAGGGGTCATGGAGAAAAGTTGAGTCTTGGTACCATGAAGAGAGCCCAGGAGAGGCTATTGGTAAAAAAGCACAGCTCAGTTGCAATAGAAAACTCCAGCTTTTTGGAGATGCCAGGACCATGGTTTGACCACCAAGAACAGCAATGGAGGAGTAGAGCCATCTCAAGCCTAGAAAATATGATATGTGTGCTGCAGAGGACAGAGCCAGAAAAGTGACCCACGTACCTTGGAGGAACCCAAAAGATCATGAGTGATTCCCAGATAATTGGGCATTGAGTTATTTACACTGTTGAAGTTTGGTTTTGTTTTGACCTGATTGTGGGTGTGCCCTGGGTTCTTCCCTCTGAAGCAAAGTATTTAACTTTAGTTTTTCACAGGAGCCCACAGCTGAAAAGACTTTGAGCTTTAAATAGATTTTGAATTTTTACAGAGATTGGATATTTTAAAGAGAGTGAAATTTAAGTGTGTTTGGTTTTGTAAAGACTGTGGGACTTTTAAAATTATTTATGCTTTTATTGTGAGATCTTGGGGATGGATGAGAAAGAAAGGTTGTGGCTTTACAGTGATGTGTTTGTGTGTCAAACTGACAAAGGATCAGTTGTCCTGGGCAGTTTTATGCCAACCTTATACAAGCTAAAGTCATCTGAGAGGAAGGAACCTCAATTAAGAAAATGTCTCTGTAAGATCATGCTGTACATAAAATAGTGCAGACGAAATTCTAAACGGTTTTATTAAATAAGAAACACAGAGCCAAATACAGAGTTAAAAGCCCAAGAGATCAGAGCACTAACAAATAGCCTTTAGCTTACCACTCGCTGCCATTGCTTCCCCAGAGAGAAAAAGAGAGCTTCTAATATCTAACTTGTCTTTTTAATGCCTTTCTGTTCTGCCTTCTCATTGGCTCTAAACCCAACCACATGATTTCCTCATTACTGCTAGTCTATACAGACCTCCAGGTCTTTAGTGTTGGTACTGGGATTAAAAGTTCATGTCACCACTTTGCTGTGTCCTTGACCACACAGAGACTCTGCCCGCCATGTGATCAAATTAAGGGCGTGTGCCACCACCACTGGACTTCTGCTAAATGGCTCGCTTTTAGCTCTGATCCCCAGGCAACTTTATTAACATACAAATAAAATCACACTTCAACACAAAATATCACCATAAAATAATACTTGTAACAAAACAAAATAATTTTAAAGGAAGTACAGTCAGATTGCAAATGTTTGGCCAGGCGATTGTGGTGCATGCCTTTGATCCCAGCACTCGGGAGAGGCAGAGGCAGGCGGATCTCTGTGAGTTTGAGGCCAGCCTGGTCTACAGAGTGAGTTCCAGGACAGGCTCCAAGCTACACAGAGAAACCCTGTCTTGAAAAACTGAAAAAAAAAAAAAAATCATGCTGTGCACAAGCCTGTGGGGGCATTTTCTTAATTGGTATTTGAGTAGGGAGGGTCCAGCCCATTATGTGTGGTGACATCCCTGTATGGTAGTCCTGGGTTCAAAAAGAAAGCAGGTGGAGCAAGACAGTAAGCAGCGCCCCTATTGGCGAAATTATTAAGGCCACTTCATGTAGTTAAAAAGGGAGGTTTATTTTGTGGGGTAACTTACAAGTGAAGGGATAGGCTATAGGGTCTGGGAAAGGTGTGGCACAGTCCAGCAGTGTTCTCTGGAGAACTCTGCTCAGTCTACCTCCAGCGTCCAGGGTCGAGGAACCAAGAGAGCAGGCCCATCCGGATCTTGGGTCTTCAGTGTCCTCTCTTGGCCCTGCCTTGTAGGCGTGACAGTTACTGAAGCCTCAATGGGGGTTGGAACTTCCAGGTCAAAGCTGGAATGGCTACCCACTACAGCACCCCTCCATGGCTTCTGCATCAGCTCCTGTCTCCAAGTTACTGCCCTGTTTGAGTTCCTGTTCTGATTTCCTTTGATGAGTAGTGTATGGAAGTATAAGTCAAATAAACCCGTTCCTCCCCAAGTGGCTTCAGTTATGGTGTTTTATCACAGCAATAGGAATCTTAACTAAGAAATTAGCCCGTTAGTTTCTTTTGTAAGGACAGAGAATGGCATAGTGGGGTATTGAGATGATAGTGGACTATCTGGAAATCAGATAGTGGACTATCTGGAAAAGATGAAAATGGCTGGTTGAACAGCCTCCCCGAGCAGGCTAAACTCTTGGTACCTTAGCTTTCTTATCTGTGAACACACAAATCATTATATTTGTCTTTGGAATTAGAGAGGCTTGGAATTTGTATAGTTAAGTAGATAATATCATCATTATTATTTAATGAGTGGAGTTCTTTTTAAACAGTTTACCTCAATTATCAGTAACAGGGAGCATAGGCTTGTTTGGGGGAGTATTTGGGTATTTAAATGCTTAGGATAAATCTCAGATCATCAGAAATGCTCTATGGGTCCAAGCTAAAATAAGAAGTTAAGTCCTACCATTGAAAGAGAAACAAATTGGATAATAACATACAAAATATTCAAAATTATAAGTTTTAATGGCTTAAATGTAGACTTTGCATCTTGGCTTATGTGAAAGCATCAATAACAAGGGAGATATTTTTAAATTAATTTTTTTCTGAGAATAGGAAATTGAACAAATTCTTTTCCTAATGGAAACTTTAAAATTAAATTTGAAGGGTTTTGAAAATGCCACTCTCTTGCCCTGAGGCTTCTTTTGAACTAGGTCAACGTAGTTGTAGAAATTCATGGGTCAATGTGAAATTTACATCATGGTCTAAAGATTCCAGATGATCAGTTGGGCACCAATGATTGCATGCAAACCCTGAATTTTTGTCACTTGTGATGGTGACATTTTTCAAGTGACATTCCTGTAAATACTGAATAATAATATGTCCCAGACAGAGCCCCTGGGGGACAGGAGAAGAGAATGAGAGCAGAAACAGAATTAAACCTGACAAGAACTGGAGACAGCATGTAAGATAAATAGTGAGCTGGGCTCTGCCAGGCAAGCCTGGCTGTAAGACGTTCAGATGATAGCGTGATTGATGGACTTAGCTCCGAGGAAATGTCCAGTAATGTAAGAACAGATCAGTATTGAGAGATAAATCATCCTGCAATCATGCTGCGATCTCAACACTAATGGGGTTGAAAAACAGCACAGTTTTGAGGGAGGTCCTGAGATAATTGTTTCCTAACAACCCCGCTATGTGTATTGGCAAGGAAGTTAAAACAAACTCAGGACATCACTGCAAGGCCAGTGTTCTGGGGACTGGGAGAGCAGTAGACTCTCACCAGGGGACTGGAATTTGTACAGCTCTTGGGCTACCTGCCAGTTTAACAGGGAGAGAGGCTCCTTTGTGTTGTGAAGACCATTCAGATTCTGATTTCACATTGCCATCCAAATCTCCTGCCTGCCTCCAGGATTTGTACTGTTAGTCTCCAGAGGGGCGTCAGGCTGTCTGTCGGTCCTGTGGGACTTTGGGAAAACTTTTTGTTGTTGTGTCAGTAAACACTCATGGGGACTCGGTTGAGCAAGCTATTATGGAGGAAGAAGAGAGGAGAGAGAGAGAAAAGACACACAACACACAGCAGCTTCAGAGATCTCAAAGAACGCAGTCAAGAGAACCACAAAGAAGCTGAGAGTATAAGGAGGTACAATGAGGAGAGACAAAATGGTGGGAAAAATCTTTTTTTTTTATTAAGAGATTTTCTATTCATTTTACATATCAACCACAGATTCCCCTGTCCTCCCTCCTCCTGTCCCCAGCCTTCCCCCTTAACCCACCTCCCATTCCCACCTCCTCCAAAGCAAGGTCTCCCATGGGGAGTCAGCAGAGCCTGGTGCATGCAGTTGAGGCAGGTCCAAGCCCCTCCTCCCTGCATCTAATGGATGCTTCGATTATCTGGTCCTGCTCAGGGACCTGGAAAGCCTCTGTACAAATTGGTGAAAGTATGAGGCAAGAGGCCTCTAAAGGTCTTTCTAAGTAAGAGAGGTTGGTCGATGAGATCTTCTTATATTGGCAGTTTTTTCCAACAACACAAAGTTCAAGCTATTCAAAAGCATGGAAGTGAGTTGGAATGATGTGTTCACAGTTTCGTCTGGGTAACTTGTGTTGGCTTAGTAAAAAAAAAAACAAAAAAAAAAAAAAACAAAAAATCACTGGGGAGATTTTAAAGTTGATTTCAGAACTTCCTTCTCACAGGACATCCTCCAAGAGTTATGCACCATTATATAGTCATTTCATCTCTAGGAATGCCACCAGCAAATAGTAAATATTCTTTTTGTGACTTACGTTTTAGATGTATTATATATGACATATAAAATTTACATATGGATAAATATTATTTTATAAACTAATCTTTACATTATATACATATTATACATACATCTAAACCCTATTAATATTTACAAAAATGTAAAGATAGATTTATAAAAATATATACCATAAAATGAATACAATAAAAACATACATACTTAAACAAGAGTACACATTCCTTGTCCTAGGACCCTTTGAAATGTCTTTTCTACCTGTTTTCCAGATGAGATTAGCGAAGTTGGAGAAAAAGCAAGATACTTCTTGAAGCTAACATTAGAATTGGGGTCAGGCCTCATTCCTCTTGACTCTTGTTCCCCAATCCCTTGGACTCATTTCCTGAGGATTTTTCCAAAGCTGCGTTTGTTCACATGGTGAGTGTTCTTCGTTCTGTGGGCTCTCCCACTGCACAGAAGCATTGAATGTCGACAAAGGTCCCTTTCACCCGAGAGCCTATGGGGTCACCGTTCTCTTTAATTGCTAAAGTAGTCCAGCTGAACACACTTTGAACTGTTTACAAAAGAGACTTCAGGACTGTCGAGGTTTCTGAATACAGCCTATTTTCATGAAGGACCAAGTTTATCCAAGGCCTGAGGCAAAGACCCCGACAACGGAAAGAGGGGCGTCAGGTTAGATGAGATCACTGTAGTCATTAGAACTCTTGCAGCTTAGACTTAGTAATACTTTTATCTGTGGGAAGACTGGAAGGATGTCGCTCTCCCTTCAGGCCCCCTTTAAAAAGCCATTCAAATCATAAGAAGACATTAAATTTATCCAGTGAATTTGAAAGCTGAAAGGTAAATGTTAGAGATAGTCTGATCTTGAATGGGGAAACTGAGCCCTAAATATTAAAAAAAAAATCAAAATTCACTGAAGCTCACACAAAAATTGTCAAAGATCAAATTCCTGTTTGTCCAGAACTTTCCAAGTTGTAAACCAAGAGCCCACGGTCTCAAGGGGGCTGATCATCCTGCTCTAAACTCTAATAGCAAAGTATTTCACTGGATGGTTTGCAAGATCAGTACAATCAGAGGAGAAGAGCTAAGCAATTGATGAAGTTCTGGGAGCTGAGGTCACTGATCACATTTTGGGAGCTGGACAGCTACATCCCAAGTGTTGTGTTTGACTTACGTGGCAGGAAGCAGACACTCAGCACATGCTTGCTGAATAAATGAGCAGGGAATGCAGCCTCTGGAAACAGGAGCCATGTGGAGTCCATTTTTTCTCAGTGTCACTCTAATTCCCATCAAAAAGGTGTCAGTGTTTTTTTTATTTATTTATTTATTTATTTATTTATTTATTCATTTTGCTTTTTCACCTGCTTGCATTTTATTCTTGGCTTGGGGGCAGGGTAAGATTAAACTGCATGTAACATGGGCTGCTATGGTAATTGTCATCCCAAGGTGTTTTCAGTATCTTTGAATCACTTCCCCAATATTTCACTAGTCGTGAAGAAGGAATAGAAGACTATTCAAATCCCTCATAGGGGTTGTTGGATAAAGGATTATTAAATAATTCACATACCAGCTTTGGAAATAGGTAGAGAAATGTTCTGGGTTAAGAATTATTGAAGCCCTTGATTTTCTTTGTTGTCAGGTGATCTGCTGAGGGCTAGCCTGTGGAATATACATGGTGTGAGGTCACTAACAGGATTCTCTTAGTTGGCAGGCCCTGGATAGCTCTAGGAAATGTAGAAATGGTTAGTACCCCTGGGGTCTCTGGGAGCAAAGTGTCCTGAGCTCTCAATCATAGATCACTATGAGGTACAACAATTGCTGAAACATTTTTACCCATTATTCTGGACGTGGGGATGGGTGTGAGCTGGTGGTGAAGATTACATAGGTTGTTAGTCCTGGTGGAGGTTATTAGGTTCCTTTTAGGGAATTTCTGCAAAGCTTAGAGGTCTTTCAAAGTGAGAGTTTTAGTTTTGGGTAATCTATGAAATCCACATTATCCTTGCCCTTATCACCACAGGTCACTGAAGGTTGGCTATATTTGTTCCTTATCTGCCCTCAGAGAACTCAAAGAGGACTTATTCTCTCTTGCCAGTCAAACTTGAGCCATAAAGTTATCAACTTAGCAAGCAACCTCATATACACTTGGGGACCTCCACGAGAGAGGGTTTTATTACAAGTGTGTTTTTGTGAGTTTGTATATGTTATAAATATCACCTCATATCAAGTAAGCTTTTACCTTTCTAATGGATAATTTCCCTGGAATTATACTCCTACCCATAGCACTCTTTAGCTCTAAAAGTGATAGTAATACCATCATTCCTAACTGATAAGAAAATCAAACCTCCGAAGAAATGAAGTGACTCTCCAGACATCATTATTCCTGAAACCAAGCTCTGCCCTCCACTCAGCCACGTTCATGAAATTTTTAGGCCCTCAAACAATTCATCTTTTCCTGCTAAAATGTAAAATAATGCAATCACTACGTCTGATCACATGACAATTCCTTGAAAAGATGGGACATGGAAACTCTGGCTCTGTTGGATGTTCTTACCTGAAAAGTCTATCAGACTGCAGCACTTGCCAGCTTCTCCTGTATCTGTAAAGTGCTGCTATGTACAGGCTCAGCAGGGGAGGGCTTTGTATGTGTTAAACAGCTTTCTATGCTAGTTATTGTAAAAAAAAAAAAAAAACAAACTTCTGTATGTTATCTCCCTTAATGCCTCGTGTCTTTTCATATAAGCACTGTTTGTTTTAAATGTGACTGGAGAACACAATGGGCACCTAGGACAGAACAGTTACTAAAGTACAGGTGTTGTAACCCACTTAGTTGAGTGTCCACACATCTGTGTAAGCACGTACCCAAGCGGGCAATTATCCAGTTCAATTTCAGTAAAATTTAATAAAGGCTAGCTGGGAATCACTTATTATTTTGACACTGAATGATTATAATCACCTTCTTCAAGGACTTTGTGGTCCAGTAGAGGAAATGGAACACGAGTATCTGGGTAAAGACTGTGAAGTAGCATGTGCATGGGTAGACATAAGCCACAGGAAGGTAGGTAAGACCCATGATTCATTGTGAAGCCAAAATCTCCAGTTGCTTTTCAAAGATTTGGTGAGTGAAAAGAAAGGGTTGTCCGAATTCTTTGGGGTTCTAAGAAAGCACATGGGAAAGACAGTGGGCGTTTCCTAAAAGGTTGTAGAAGATGAACCTTAAGCACCATAATAAAAAAAATGAACAGTATTTCAATTACATACATACATACATACATACATACATACATACATACATACACATGTGATTTTATATTCCTGGCAGGAAAAAGCTAAGAAAATATCTGTAAGAGTGTGGGACACTGGGAAGCTCAGGGCATACCACGTACTAGGTTTTAGTGGCTCTAGTGGCTGCAAGAGATGGGGGTGGGGTTGGAGAGACAATACTGAAGAGGCAGGAAACTCTAAGGTACTGCTTAGCCTATCATGTTCTACAGGGAGCCGTTATACATTTGGAAGAAGAAAACCTTCAGTTTGTGTTTGGGTCAAGTCCTCCCTTACGTGTGTGTGTGTGTGTGTGTGTGTGTGTGTGTGTGTGTGTGTGTGTGTAGGAGAGTTTGGAGGTAGAGGAGTTGGGGTCAGGTGCACCACTTACCCACTTAAGAAGTAATGAGCACCTTAGCTGCCTTTGCACTGATAATGGGGCTGTGGGCAGGAAATCAGATTCCAGAACAACCAGGGAGGCAGAACGTGTGGATTGTTGACTATGGGCGGGGAGGAGATGGTTAAGGTAGAGCTCTGACTGGTCTCCAGTTGGGGATTTGGTGGAGAAACCAAAATCTTACATTTCTATAGTGTGTGCATTTCTGAAAACCCTAGGAATTAAAAAGCCAGCTTAACTGGATGGCAAATTCTTAAATTAGAAGTGCAATTTTATCTCCAAATTCACAAGAACTTTCTCATACAGCTTAGCTATCTTTGGTTTCTATTAGTATATATTTTAAAAAGGTCAAGATGCCGTTTCTTTTCATTCTCTGTAGAGAACAGGGATGATAGTAATTTTTGCTTTGACATTCACATGGTTTAGGCATGCCCCATAACTAGCTTTTAGGGCTTCAATAGGTAATGCAGTGACCAGAAGCTCCAAAATGGGATTTAGAAGTTTCTAAATGATACCCAATTAAAAAGTGTTCCAGGCAAAATAGCAGCAAACCTTCCTTTGAAACCAACCCACTGTTCCGTTTCCCTAAGATGAGGTGGGAGCTGCGACTCCAGACTGAGGCTAACGCTGCGAGCATTCAGCTACAGCTGTAATTACTGGCAAGCAAGCTATATCCCAGAATTAGGATTATGGGTAATCACATCATATGACTGGGGGCATGATGGGTTCATGGGTTGCTGTCAACCATTGTGCCTGAGGCACATAGATATATTGAGTTTCAAACTTACAAAATTCAGCACAGAACAGACTGAGACAGAAATCACCCAATGAGCTGCTTGACAATGTAAAATTAAGTTGGTCTAAAACCAGTTAGTTGACAACATTGCATTTTATTATCCAGGCTACACTGAGTAAATGAAAGACGCAGAGTCATAAGACTCAAAGTTGATGGGGATGTAAAGGCTGACAGATCATACTTAGGACCAACTGTAGAGTTAATTTATTTTAGCATTTTTAAACTGAGAAATCTGGCCCCCCAGAGAATATAAGAAACATAGCCACAGTTACATATCAGCTCATTAATGAAACTGGAACAAAAAGTTGTCATTTTGAATTGAAGGTAGAGCCCCCATCCAAAATGACTTGTTTAATTTAGATGTGTTGACTGTGGAAAATACACATAAAGTACATGCATGTGAGGCCTACTGATAATTTTAATTATAAAAAACATGCAATGTGGAATCAATCTTATTACATTTTCATTCAGTGTAATGGCACATACCTTGTTGAACAGCAGTTCTTTAGAACATGCTAATTTTATGATTGAAATTCCATTAATTCCATCAATATCTTAACCACACTCCTCCAAGCCCACAGCAACCACCATTCTTTTTCTGTAAGTTTCTGTAAGTGGAATAATAGAGAATTCTTTGGCTGGCTTATTCTATACAGAACAATGGTCTGAAGGCCCATTCATGCTATAACATATGACAGCATTTTCTTCCATTATCTCTGTATACTATTTTTTTTATTTGTTTACCTATAATGAGAGTTTATATTCTTAACTCTTGGCTGTTATGAAACACGTAACAATGCACATGGAGTGCATATATCTCTGAGGTCTTCTTTTTAATTTGTTTCAGATTAACTCCAAGAAATGGTATAGATGGGTCATATATTTCTTAGGGACTTCTGTATTGTTTTGCACAATGAATGTATTATTTTTCATTGTCACCAACAACATGCAAATGTTCCATCCCCTTCTACCCAAATTCTCACCAGTGCTTGATGTTTTGTTGCGTTTGAAAACATTCCTAAGGGCCATCTTAACAGGTGAGTATTGTGGTTTTTTGTTTGTTTGTTTGTTTTTTGTTTTTGTATTTCTCTGGTGATTGGTGATGTTGAGCATCTAGTCATAAAGATGGTCATTTTTTTTTATTATTTTTTTAGTTTTTCGAGACAGGGTTTCTCTGTGTAGCTTTGCGCCTTTCCTGGAACTCACTCTGTAGACCAGGCTGGCCTTGAACTCACAAAGATCCACCTGCCTCTGCCTCCCAAGTGCTGGGATTAAAGGTGTGTGCCACCACCGCCAGGCGAAGATGGTCATTTTATGACAATATAGAAATGTGTGTTCAAGTCCTTTGCCATGAAGCTGATGTTGATGTTATCTTCCTTGGTTGCTCCCCACTTTTTATGGAACCCAGGTCTCTTGTTTCTCGCTCAACCTGGAGCTCACCATTTCCAGTTAGTCTAGCTAGCCAGCTAGCTTTGAGGATTTTACTGTCTCTGCCTCTTGAGTTTTGGGTTTACAGGTGTCTACAATGTCTGTGCATCTTCTATGTGGCTTCTGGGGATTTGAACCCAGGTCCTCTTGCTTGTTGAGCAAGCTCTTTACCCAATGAACAATCTCTCCAGCCCTTTCCTAGCCTTTATGAGTCTGTTTCATTCTTATTTTTTTTCTCCCCTGACTGTATAATTTCAAATGATATTTCTTCAGAGTCACTATTTTTTTTTTACTTGATCAAACTTGTTCTTGGACTACTTTAGTGAATTTTAAAATTTCCCATTATTATATTCTCCAGAACCCACAATTTTAGTTATTTTTACTGTTTACTATCACTTTATGTAGCATGAATCTTAAAAGTTCTTATTAATAAAATCAAACCTCAGCCAGGTATTGGGGTGAAGACTGGAAGGTCAGAGAGACAGAATAAGCCACAGCTAACCTCACCTGGCCAACTTCTTGGCTGGTCTTGTTTCCTCAGACTGGAAGCCTCTGTGTCCTCATCTCGGAATGGGTCTCAGCTGAACTGTGCTTCTTAAAAGCCTGAATGCTTAACCAGGCCAAATGCCTCGAGTTTCTGGTCCTCATGCTTTATATACCTTTCTGCTTTCTACTACCACTCCCTGGGATTAAAGGCTAGCTTTCTGGGATTAAAGGCGTGTGTCACCATGCTTGGCTGTTTCCAATGTGGCCTTGAACTCACAGAGATCCAGAGGGATTTCTATCTCTGGAATGCTAGGATTAAAGGTGTGTGCTACCACTGCCTAACCTCTGTTTAATATTGTGGCTGTTCCGTCTCTGACCCCAGATAAGTTTATTAAGGTACACATATTTTGGGGAACACAATACCACCACAACTTTGTCTGTATTCTCATTTTGTTTATGTATCACATTCTTAAACTTACCAGTAATCTTTATGGTGATTATTTTGAATTTTTTGTTACATAGTCCACATATCTCCATTTCTTTAGGGTTGATCTCTATATTTGTTGGGATCTTCACATTTGAAAAACAAATAAAGAAACCCCAGCTACTTAATCATTTATTTATGCACTGGCTTCATACAGGGAAGGGCTTTCCCAACCAGATTGACTGGATTGTGGGATCCTCTCAACATTTTCTGTGTGGGTGTACTCTCTGGATTGTACAGAGGTATTTGAGTAGAGCTATTTCCCAGGGGTTGAAGAAGATCTCTTTTTGTTCCCCTAATGTGCTAAGCTTGGGAAGAAGTCACATTGATCATGTCCTACAGGTGTTTTGAGTTAGCTGATTTTGTACTCACTTGGGGTTGAAGAGGCCTCTTAATTATTTTCTTGATTTTTTAAAAAGGAGACTGGTCTATGTGTTATTGTTGAAGCCTCTGAAGGTGAATAGCCTAAAGGTTTAACTTCAGATTTCGTCCTTGAAAGGGGTATCTCAGGGACTCATAGATTCCTAAACATACTGACCTCTTTGACCATCAAGAGGTATAAGCTATAGGTCCAACAAGGAAGAGTTATAGAAGCTTTTTGTGAATGGAGAGGCTTTGAAGATAGCCCACTTACTAAATGACTTAGAACACAGCATAACCACCTGTGTTTGAGCCCAGAACCCATGTAAAAAGCTGAGCATGGTGGCATGTATTGTCGTTCTAGTACTAGAGAGATGGAGACAGGTAGATCCCTGGAGATCACTAGTCAGCCAAACTTACCTAATTTGAAAGCCCTGGGTCTTAGTGAGAGACCCCCACTTTGAGAAAGAAAAGGTGGATAGACTCTTGAATACCGCCTAAGGTGGACTTCTGGCTTCCACATGCACACACACAAGAATCATGAATGGAGAGGTCATAGAAATGGTAATCTGCCAGTGTCTGCTTTACCTGTCTGGTTGCTAAGAAATGTTATGCCTTTGGATTTTATCATCCCATGTCAAATGATGACAGAAAAATATTCAGACAGAATTTGGCACACTGTAGCAATTCTTGGGAGGTCAGATGAAGGGAAACTTAGGGAAGTCAGAGCCAATGCATTTCTTTTATAAAGTCACTTAATTATGGCAGAATTGTTAGAAAATTTCCTTCAGTAAGTTTCAAACAGCACTTAAGTTGATGTAGATTAGAATTTTATATGAAAGCATGCCTACTAGCACTGAGTATAGAAAGATTACTTGCTAAGTAGCTTTTGCTTAAAGCTTCCAACATCACCACTCTCAGCTAAACTATTATCTTTCTCCTGGCCCATTACTTTATTCTCCTCAATGGCCTTCCTGGTTTCCCTTTATCCATTCCCTCCCCACTCTCACATCATTCTCTGCATAGTGACCACAGGGGTCCATTTCATGCTAGACCACATGATGTTGCTGATTTGCTTATGACCTACGAGCACTCTTCTGTCTCACTCAGAGAAAACAAAACTAGAAACCCACATCCTTCCAATGGTGACAGGTCTGTACAATCAGCATTTTGCTCCTTGCCCTTGAGGTTACTGAGTTTCAACTATAGTTTCCTCATTGTTGACCCAATAGCACATTAAGCACTTGACCTACTCATGGATTTTCAGTATTTGTCACTTTTCATTGAAGTGTTATTTCCCGTCTGTATGTTTTCACTTTCTTCAGTTTTCTGCTCAAATATTGTTGTTGTTTTGTGTTTTTTTCTTGGATAATATTTTCTTCTACATTACTACATTAATTTCCACAGAGCATCCAATATTGCTTTTCTCCTCCTCCTCATTATTATTTTTGGTATTACTTTGTAATCTCCCATAGTCAAAATGGAAGCTCCATAAGGGCCAGAAGATTATGTTTTACATCTACTGTTATGTCTCTAGGGCCTATAATAATGCCTAGCTTTCAATAATCACTCATCCAATAATTCAGTAATTACTTTCTAAATAAATTGATAAATGTGTAAATATATTTCAAGAAGAGAAAAACAAGGTCTGAGAATTCCAAACCATAAGAAATCGTTAATCCTGATTGTAGTGCTTGTCCACTCTTACTCCTTACAGCTGGAGTGCAAGTACAGTCAGAGGATGGAGAATAGCAAACATGAAGAGCAGCTTCAGACACTTGAGAGGTGGACTTTTTGTCACTAACAATGATGATGAGAGAAAAGATACAGAGAGACATATTTATGAAGAAGGGAAAGGATTTATAGCTGTTTGCGTTTTCATAAAACAGAATAGGCTGCCTTCTATGTATAGTGAATTCCCCACCGTCCAGGATCCTCAAGCAAACACTACATGCTTAGTAGTGGAAAGTGGAGGAGAGACCGAGGAGACTTTTGAGAACTCTTCTGGACTTGAAATTGTTGAGTTCTACAGATGGAAGAGGTAATTAAGAGTGTCTCTGATATATCATCACATTCAAGTACAAATGGCATTTATTGATCATCCATATTGTCAATTATGATATTTCTTTTAATCTATGCTATCTATTATAACCTTTCTCTTTCCATCTGGAAGGTATTATGTTTCATGAAAGAATGAAAAAAATAAGTCCCTATCTTGCATTGCACATTTATGTTCAATATTCCGCAATAAAACCTAAAACCTAGACTCTGTCCTATGTTGGTTCTGTCCTGTGTGGCTACTGTAAATTTCCTGCTTAGATGTCACAAGACAGTTCCTCACAGGAAAGCAGGCACAGATGCAGACAAAACATAGTGATTCTCTGAAAAATCTTAATAGCTCATGCTCTTTCTCTGTGATGAACATTGCACACACAGTGGCTTAGCCCAAAATCTATCATTATTGAATAATGAGAGAAGTGAGATATTTGGAACCCTGAGTATTTCTGTGTATTCTAGGTCAGATATTGTCTCCAGCTTATATGCATATACTCACTGAGAGTTTTCTTAGTTCTAACAAGGTCTTGAGGGAAACTAGTTACTTTGTGAGTAACAAGGTCCAAGTTCATATTCCCGATGTGGTCGCCTATGAAATTGCTCCTGTTTGAAATCCAAGGCAGCAAATCTCATCACAAGCCCACAAACATTCTGAATAATTATGATATTTTCTTTGCATAAAGAAAAGCAAGGGCAAGTACTTACTAATGACAACATGCAGTTGAAGGGAACTGGCAATTAGATGAAACAATTCAGCTTACATCTCACTATCATAGACAAATTAGCCATGCATGATATCTATAATAAAAAGGACTTTCAGTAAATTATTTAGTATTTATATTTTGTGGTGGTGCATGCCTAATAAAACCAGAAGTCACAGGGGACAGTAACAGAGTGTTACTAGCACCATTCAGAATCTGGACATGCTGCCTTGCTTAGGTGAACATTAAGGAACTTGAAACTGGAGTCAGGAGAGACAGCTTAGTGGTTATGAGCATGTGCTGCCCTTCTAGAAGACCCAAGTTTAGTTCCTAACACCTGTGTTGTCTTGCTCACACCACTTGTACCTCCAATTCTAGGGGATCTGATGTCCTTTCCTTGCCTCTGTGGGCACCTGCACTCATAGGCAGGTACCCCCCCCCCCCAACGGCAATTACATACGCATAACTAAAATAATAATCAAATTAAATTGAATCTGTAGGACTAAATTAAATCAAATCTGTAGGACTAAAGCAATGCCTTTTAAATAGAGAAGATGTAACCTCATTTGGAGTAAGTTCCATTCATGAGAGCCTTTACAATTCTATCATTTTTCCTGCAGATCTGGTGTGACACTTCCTGTACCAGATCCCCCATTCACCTCTCTGGGAGAAATTCTATTGTTCTTTTTATAAGTTTGTATTTTCTTCAAAAACCACATTTTACTTCTGGAGTCAGGAATTATTAATAAGAGTACAACACCCCGATAGATAAAGACAGCATTGTTGTCATTATTAAAGTTGAGCAGTTGCTAATATTAACAATTATACTAATTAAGACTATGCTTACAGTATTGTTGTCAACAGTAGTTTTTCTTTATTAAAGCAGTTCTTAAACATCTTTTGTTTTGTTTTTGACAGAAGCACACAAAGAAAACTACTTGAGTGCTTAATAAAAATGGATCTTTATATTTGTTGGGATGTACCAAACTGCCTTAGATTTGGTACCTCAGTGTCTTAACTATCTAGAGGTTTATTTTTCATTTACAGCATAATATGTTGAACAGAAGGCAGGGCCTTTGCCCTTCTTACTCAGGTAGAGACCCAATGTCTTGAATGTTGGCAGAGACAGGCACAATTAATCACTGTGCAGGAGACTCACATTGTTTTAGGATGTCACAGGTGATTCTTTGATGCCTTTCCTTATGATGAATTAGCTGGAACAAGTCATATGAGCCGACACATGACAAATGGATAGGAAGATGGAAGCCATGAATTCTTCATAAAAATTGTTTTGTCTAGCTTGGGTAGGTGTTCCCTGATGGCCTATGTGTGAAAAGTTAACCAGCAGCCTCTACTGCTGTTGGATAGTAGTGACACCTAAGTGAGGTGAAGCCGGCTAGAAAGAAGTTAGCACTTGGGGGTCATGCCTCTCAAGGGGATACTGGAAGCTTAGACCCTTCTTTCCCTTTGCTTTCTGTCCACCATGAGATGAGACTCGTTCTCCACTATGTGTTGCTGCCATGTGTACTCCTTCAACACAGGAACATGAGTTGTAAGGAAGAGCATAGCCTGGAACTTCTGAAGCAGTGGGCCCATATAAACCTTTCTTCTTTTTATACTTATTTACCTCAGGAGTTTGTGATTATAATGGGAGGCTGATTAACACAGTATTCATGACTTCTATACTTCCTTCTTTATTAGAGAGGGCAGCTCTAGACTAAAATCTGAAGCCTAAAGTGTCGTGATTTGGCAGCTACCATGAGGAAGGTTGAAGGAATTATCAGAGCAGAAGACTAGAGAAGAGAAAAACACAGTGTAAAATATATTCAAAGAAAATTGAAAAATTTCCCTGTATTTCTCTTTATCTACTCTGGTAATACAGAATTCACAGTGGCACATGCTTGTAATACTGGCACTTGGGAGGTAGAGGCAGAGAGTCATGAGCTTAAGGCCAACCTGGGCTGCATGTGCAGAACCTGCCAAAACCAAGCAAGCAAGCACGCAAGCAAGCAAACAAAACAATTTGGAGTTTGTTCTTCGTTTTATATATATATGAAAAAATTATAGAGTTGTATGTATTTTGGAAGATGAAAGATGCCTGCATTGTTCTTCTTCTCTCTGTTAGTACTAGATAACCCTTACTTAATCTTTGTCCAGTAGAAGTCCTATGCTTACTCTGCAAATGTCTTCTGTTTGCTGCCTTAGCACTTCATCACAGAGTAGTGTGTGGCTTGGATATGAAGCACTTTCCTCACTACCATGAGAGTCCAATGTGTTGGAGTTTGGTCTTCAGTTGGTAGTGATTGAGAAGTGATTGGATCATGAGGGTACTAACTCTACCAATGGCTCAATTCATTGCTGAGTTCACAGGTGTAATTGACCACTGTAAGATAGTCCAATTGGAGGAAGTAGGGCACAAGGGGTGTGTCCCTGAAAGATATACCTTGTTCCCAGATAATTTCTTGCCCATTCTCTCTGCTTTCCAGTTGCCTTGAGTAGCTTTGGTCTGCCATGCCCTTCCATCAGAACATTCTCTCTTACTATGGCTCTCCTACTAAGTGTCTCTCTTACCACAGAACCAAGTTATCTTGGTTTGGTCTTCTGATAAGTAGACCAAAACCTCTCAAACCTTGAACCAAAAACAAATCTCCTCTCTTTCAATTTGGCTTCTCACATGACAGGAAGCCAACTAACATAAGCACCATTGTAGTTTCTTGCTCTGCAGTGAACTTCCTGTGGGTTTGGACTGTAATTTTTCTTTTAAGATTCTCTACAAGGAGCTTTGTTTTAAGAATCTTGCAATTAACAAGGACTGGATTACAGACACAGTTGTTGCCTCAGGGTAAAGTGGAATGGTCTTACAAATATCTGAAATCATGCAAATCTAATTAATCTAATCTCATCCAATTATCTAATGAAGTATTCAAAAGACAGAGTGTAAGAATCTAGAACACAACGTTGTTTTTGACTGCATCAAGTAGGATCCCAGATGCTCATGTCCAGTCCCAGGATAAGCATTAGTCAGCTGGTGTCATTCCTGATCCAGTTTTAGTTCCATAGTGCAGAGACACCTCCCACCAGCGGCCTGTGTTGAAGGTGATTGCCCAATCCTAGTGTGTGTTTTCTTTTCTTTCATGAATAATTCCAAAAGAGCCAACAAACCAAACACAAGGTAAATATCATTTTTAGCAAATAAGAGGAAAGTTGTCTGGGATGCTATGCAAACCACTTTTCCTTTACATTTTGGTCAACATTAAACAAATCACTGGCTAACTAAAAACCTTTATATCTTCAGAGAGAGTCATTAAAATACTAGTTGTAAATGGCTGTTTTTTTTTAAGATTAAAGCTTTTGAAGAAGAAATGATGATCAGCCAGATATAGCAGAAAGTCATAGACATCTGAATCAGACATATAGCACTTTCTGTATTATGTCATTATTTCAGACTTTTCTCATTAGCCTCAGGCTCTCATGATCAATCATCATCCCATAGATACTGCATACTCAACATATTGTAAGTCTAGCTCGTTCTTCATTTATCCTTTGTCTCCATTTTTTCGTGTAGCTCTTTCTCCTCCTTCTGAAGTAACTATGAGATTAAATATTCTGCATATGTGACTGACTGGTGCACTGGGCGATAGTCTTGATCCCCTTGTCATCAAATCCAATAACTCTCTAGCAGACAGGGCTTGTCATCTGCTCCAAATTCATTTTCCCCTTTTACATAGTTAAGAATCTTGGTTTTGTTTAAGCCCTGTAATGTGCTCTGATAAAAAATATCCTTACAGAGTTTCTTGACTTTAGCGGCAATCATGTGATTTCTTAATGGCTAGTGGATGGGAAGTTTCCAAGGATGTTTAGGAATGCCATTGTTTTCCTGATATAAATAAACAGACTAAGTTGGTTAATGCCTTTTCTCTCCTTTAATTCTTTTGAAATTTGTGTGTGTGTGTGCTCATATGTGTGCACAGGCAGGAATTGCCAAAGGAAGCACATGGAGTTCAGAGGACTTTCTGGAGTACCAGCCCTTGCTTCCACCTTGTTTGAAGCAGATGAATGCTACCACACCTAGCTTTGTATAGGTTCTGGAATCCCGTCCTCATGTTTTCACATCAAGCACTTTATCCACTGAGTTGTCTCCTCAGCTCTCACTTTTACTGTGCTTGTCTCTATGTCTAAGCATGTCTAAACAATGCCTCCTAATAGAACACCTATGTATCAACCATGATGAGGAGAATAATGGGGTATGAATTAGGATGTGGAGTGAGGATGAAGGAGGATGGAGATGATGTTTGGCAACTCTCTTCAGTAGATAGAGTTTGGGTAGTCTGTCATGAGCCTTTTATAATGACAGAAAAATAAATCCCTTTCTTGAGTGAGCCACTAAAGGGCTTCTCCTAATGATAAGCAAAGCAATCTTAATACACAAGGCCAAGTTTGTTAGTTTGCCTTGACAATACTTGTTGGATCTCTCTACTCCTCTCCACACCCACTGTTGTTTCCTTGGCTTAGACCCCTGTAGTTGGAGGGTTTCTCTGGTCCTGCCAAGCCCCCCCGCAGTCCCGTGGTCCACTTATAAAATAATCATCCAGAAGCTTATATTAATTATAACTGCTTGGCCATTTGCTCATGCTTGTTACTGACTAGATCTTACACTTAAATTAACCCATAATTCTGATCTATGTTTAGCCATGTAGCTTTGTACCTTTTCTCAGTTCCGCCTTGTCATCTTGCTTCCTCTGTGTCTGGCTGGCAACTCCTGACTCAGCCTTCCTCTTCCCAGAATTCTCCTTTCTGCTTGCCCTGCCTATACTTCCTGCCTGGCTACTGGCCAATCAGCCTTTTATTTATCAACCAATCAGAGCAACACATATTAATAGCATACAGAGCAATATCCCACAGCACCTCCTTTTTTCTGTCTAATCAAAAAGGAAGATTTTAACTTTAACATAGTAAAATTATATATAATAGAACAGTTATCAAGCAAGAATTACAGTTACAATATCTAGTCTATTTGTATTTTGTAAAATTAAAGAAAATATTCTATCATCTATCCTATATTTGTGAGTCTAAAGTTTCATATCTTTAAATTATAATTATAACTATCTAGTCTTCAACTACATCAACTACATCAAAGACCCCAGAAGGATGTAATATTACCTAAATAAACAGGAAATGCATTGTAAGCAACTTCCAAAATTCTGGAAATGACAAAGACAGTTGCTTGC
This sequence comes from Peromyscus attwateri, assembly GCA_902168425.1. Taxonomy (NCBI): domain Eukaryota; kingdom Metazoa; phylum Chordata; class Mammalia; order Rodentia; family Cricetidae; genus Peromyscus; species Peromyscus attwateri. Next base: position 21,060 of record CABHPP010123640.1, read on the forward strand.
CTGGTCAGTCATCCAAAGTTCTTCTGCAACTTTGGGGCATCCATCTTCAGTTTATAGGTCTAGAGTCTCTCAGTTGCTTCTCTCTATGTCCTGTAGAATGTCTGGCAGTTTCTTCTGTGAAGCAGGAAGCTGAAGGACCATCTCGCCTTGCAAAGTTCAGTGGTCACCTTCCTATGGATCCTGCATATCTAATCGATACAACATTTTGTCAAGCAGTCCAGGCAAAAACAGTTTCTTGCCCAAATGGTTCTTTTTGCCAAGAAGAAGATAAACTCCATATGAAGTGTCTTCAGTGCCCATCTTCCTCTTTAAAGTAAGTGGGTGCTGCCAGGAGCAGATGTGTCTCATTGTCCAGGAAAGTCTAAGTTTTTAAAACATTTTAAATGTTGTATCCTGTAGGTCTTTGAAGTGTTTGAAGATTACCTACCTAATTGAAATATATTTATTTTCTGTTGGTAATATAAGTTAGGATAGAAGGTGAATTAGGTACATTTTGGACTCACCAAAATAGGATAGATAATGGAATATTTTTGCTGAATTTGTCAAATGCAAATGAACTAGACATCGTTAATGTATTTGTTGCTTGTATATATTGTATATAGTTGTTATACTTATTGTATATAGTTTTTCTCCTATTAGTTATAACTATTTTATTTTTTATTTTATACAAAAAAGGGGGAAATGTGATGATATTTTATTTGTGCTCTAATAAATAAAGCTTGCCTGGAGATCAGAGGGAAAAGCCAGACATTAAACAGAAGTCAGGTAATGGTAGCAAACACCTTTAATCCTATCACTTGGCAGGCAGGGATCTGTCTGGACCTCTGTGAGTTCAAGTCTACATTGGGGAATAGAGCCAGGCATGCTGACACATGCCTTCAATCCCAGCACCAACCATAGAGGTCTGGAGGTCTGTACAGACAGACAGGAAGTGACACAGGTGGGCAGGAAGAGGAAGTGATGTACCTGGGCTGAGAGAGCGAATGAGAGAACAGAACAGAAAGGCATATAGGCGTGGGTATACAGGAGTAGGTCTCTTTGGAAGCTGCAGAGATGGTGAGGTAAGGTTGGCTGGTAGCTTTCCCTATTTCCCTGATCGCTCAGGTTTCCACCTCTGTATCTGACTCCATGTTTTTTATTTAATAAGACCAGTTAGAAATTCGTCTACAGACCCCTTTTCCCAGAGTGAGTGCAGCAGCCTATTGACTGAGGTCTTTGCTGTCACTACTATTCCTTCTTTTATCCATTTTACTCAATGTGATCAGACTGTTTGTAGTGAGTCATTTATATCTACCCCAAATATACAAACATCTTCTCATAATTTTGTATATAAATTCAAACACTTCATGGATTACAAGAGTTGACACACCTTCATAATTTCATCTCTTTCCATTCTGCCTTGAACTCTGAACTCAAATCATGTTGAAAAAACTCTCTTTTCCCTCCTCTTCTCTTCTTTTTAATTTTTGAGACACAGTCTCATTATGTAGCTTTGTTTGGCCTGAAACTCACTGTGAATACAAGGTTGGCTTTGAACTCACAAATATCTGCCTGTCTTTCCCTCTGGAGTGCTGAGATTAAAGGTGAAAGTCGAACCACCATACCTGGCCATATTGAACATTTAATTTTATGACTATGCTTGTTCTTTGGAGCATTGAAACTTCTCTAGCTTGAATGCAGCCATGGGTATTAGGAATACGAACAGATATAACTGTGTTCCAATGAAGTTTTATTTCTAGGCATTGGGCTGGATTTGGCCTCTAGCCTACAGACTGCCCATTCCTGGTTTGAATATTTGTGAACATACAGATATGACAAGAAATTCCTATTGTTGTAACAGCTAGATTCTTGCTATATGGAGATCACAATGCAACAGAAGCAGAGGAAACTCATGCATTATTACGTGAGCCTTATGACCCCAAGATGGCCCTCCAATGCATTTAGCCACTGCTGTGCTTTGTGACTTGAACAACTTGTTTCACTTTTGTTTTTCTCTTTGAATACGTAATGTTGTTGAATTCTGCCTAGTCCTTTCTCTACCCAAACAATTGACATTTTCCCTTTGTTATCAATTTTCTTGTTCCAAGAAGTCATTAACAACTTTGTGCTGTGGGGTGATCCTTCTGTGTGCTGTAAATATGCATTACTCTCATTGGTTAATAATAAAGCTGTTTGGCCAATAGCAAGGCAGGACAAAGTTAGGCAGGGCAATCAAACTGAGGACTGGGATGAAGAAGGGTGCAGTCAAGAGGGAATCAAGCCAGCAGCCCAAGAAGCAAGATGCCAGAGGATAGGTAAAGCCAAGGCCATGTGGCAATACATAAAATAATAGAAATGCGTTAATTTAAAAGTAAGAGCTAGTTAATAACAAGCCTGAGCTATTGGCAGAGCATTTTGTAATTAATATAAGCTTTTGTGTGTTTATTTAAGACTGAGTGGTCAGAACAGAAAACTCCACCTCCATTTACAATTTTGTTTTATATCAAAAGTTTTTCTTGTAGTTTTTGTTATGTCTCCATTAGGGGGAAGGGGTCAGTCTCCCTTGGGAGCTCCACAAGCCTGGTAAGTTGGCAAATTTCCTCACTCCTAAGTCAAGACGCCTACTTAGAAACTACTTTGGTTAGGGATTTATCATAGAACTTGGACTCTAGAAACTACCTTGGTTAGGGGTTTATCATAGAACTTGGACTCTAGAAACTACCTTAGTTAAGGGTTTATCATAGAACTATCCTAAACATACAAGACCCAGGGCTTTTGAGTTCTACTTCTTGAATATGTCTTTATTGATACAGACAGGACACAGGACTCAAGTGGAGGAATGATTGATCTTATGAGAAGATTAAATACAAGAATGTGAAGTTTTCTTCTGTAGCCTGTAGTCTCTTTAATAGATAGTTCTTACTCAGCTTTAAAATGTAGTCGAAAGAGTTATCTACTTATGTCAAGGTCTCATAAAATAGCAAACCAGCAACTCTATTTTTAGTGTGCTTTCTTTCTCACTGGAGAAAATTGTCTGCTAGGAAAATTAAAGTCTTTGTAGCCTCTTCCTCTGCCTAGTGCTGGTAGCGGCTTCAATAATAATACAACCAACAATTTCTTAGCTCTTTGCCTAAAGCACTGTTAGTCTTTTATACATATTTATTTTATTTTGTGTCTTGGACCTTCTAACACTTAATAATATAATTTACTTTGATTACCCTGCAGATGAGACTCTCCAGGACTCAATTTAAAAAAATTAATGCATTTAATTTTGGTAGAAGTATGCAACAAGACACCAGGTGACTCAGCTAAGTAAAAGAAGGGTTCCTAATTATGCGTCTTAATCAAATTGTACTGAGTGCCCTTCTGGGGTTACCTTCTGCAGCAATCTAGAGCCATTGAGGAGTGCTGACTCAGTTTTCCCCAATTGTAAAATGGGGATTATCTGTATTTAAGGCACCCTGAAGTTTCTAAATATTTAAAATTCATATTCACAACTCATCCCAGAGCATAGCATTTAGGGATGCTTAACAACAAATGACTCCCTACCCCCAGGCAGTATTCTGAATTCTTTCCAGCCTCACCTGCTGTTTTATTGCACATTTGTTCATAATTGCTTTTGTGTAACTAGAGTTTGTGGGGTACAGAAAAAAAATGAGTAGTCATATCTCTAGATATGGAGTCCACTGAGCACCTGGGCATTATTTTAAAAATTATTTTAAAATGGATTGACTGCTTTTTTTTTCTTTCTCATAGTAAGACTTTACTCATTGGATTGGATTTATTTGTTCCATTTCTCTTCACATTGCAGATTGTGATATGAGAATGAATGATAGGTCTTTCCAGAGGGACGTCAGTATGATGAAGCCATGCTTTCTCTCCTCTCATTTATAAGCAGCACAGTGATGTGAAGAGAACACCTACTAATTTTAGATATAATCTCTTCGTATAGCCTAACTTGGTCTTCAACTCTCAATCCTCCTGCTTCAGCCTTCTGAGTTCTAGTGTATATAGCTGCCATATCCAGCTAAGTAAGTAAATTTCTAACAATTGTTTTGGAAAAAGAACAGATGTATTCTTAGAGGGTGTGAGTCATGATTCTTAAGGCCAGATCCAGTGAGCAGCGTCAAGGAGGAACCTGGAATTGAGCTGAAGCTTTGACTGGATATGTTTGTTAGAGATGGTGTTTGGGAGGCAGTTGATTTGATCCATGAACATATTTACAAAAAGCTCTGGTTATTAGATATTAGAAGGATTTTTTTAATTGGGAGAATTGCAGAAAGATATGTAAGAGTGAATAGATTCAGCTGTGAAGATGAATTTTTCATAATATAACATGAAAAAATATTTATTTTGCTTAAAATTATGAAGGCAGGGGAGAGATTAAAAAAACTCCCTTAGCCAGGTGGTGGTGGCACATGCCTTTAATCCCTGCACTCTGGAGGCAGAGGCAGGCAGATCTCTGTGAATTCAAGGCCAGCCTGGTCTACAAAGTGAGTTCCAGGATGGGCAGAGCTGTTATACAGAGAAACCCTGTCTCAAAAAACCAAACCAAACCAAACCAAACCAAACAAAACAAAAACAATGATCTTTGTTCTCCTAGCTGATCACCCCAGCCTCTAGGCTTTAGGCCCAGGGGCACAACCAGTCAGTCCCCCCATATCCCTACCTATTGCAACTCCAGTTTCAGGCCAGCAGGGAGGACTCCTGACTACCACCCCCTCCCACTGGACCCTATAACCTACAAACCCTGTTCCACCTCCCAAACCCACCCATCCCAGGAGATTGCAGCTGCTGTCTGAGACATAGACCTCACCAGCTCTGATTGAACCGAGAGTTGAGTCTTTGTTCTCCTAGCTGATTAGCCCAGCCTCTAGACTTTAGGATCAAGGGCACAGCCAAAGTCCCCATACCCCCACCCATTGCAGCCCCAGTTGCAGGCCAGCAGGCAAGAATGACCACCTCCCACAGGACCCTGTAACCTACAAGCCCCACTGTATCCCCCCAAACCCACCCATCCTCTAAGACTGCATCTACTCCCTGAGACACAGAGTCCATCAGCTCCAGTTGGACCAAGAGCTCAGATAGGACCAAGAGGTGCTCTCTGAGACACAGACTCTGCCAGCTCTGATTGAACCAAGAGCTCCAATTGGACCAGGAGTGCCAATTTGGACCAAGAGTAGCTCCCTGAGACTTAGACACCTTTTGCACTAATTGGAGGAAGAGATAGGTAGACACGAGTGCAAGAATACATTCAACAACATAAAGAGTAATATGGCACCACCAGAACCTAGTGGTTCTACATCAGGAGGACCTGAACATCCCAATGTAAAAGAAGCAGAAGAAATCGACCTTAAAAATGACTTTCAGAAGATGATAGAGGCCTTTAAAGAGGAAATGAAAATTCCCTTAAAGATATTGAGGAAAAGACAAACAAAAATGGAAGAAATCAATAAATCTCTTAAAGAAAGCCTAGAAAACTAAGAAAAAGCAATCAAACAGGTGAAGGAAACAGTTCAAGTTTTGAAAACTGAAATAGAGGAAATAAAGAAGTCATAAACTGAGGGAATGCTGGAAATGAAAAATCTGAGTAAACAAACAGGAACTACAGATGCATGCATAACCTACAGAATGCAAGAGATGGAACAGAGAATCTCTGGTGTTCAGGATGCAATAGAGCAAATAGATTCATCAGTCAAAGAAAACACTAAAACCAACAAAGTCATAACAAAAAATGTCCAGGAAATCTGAGACACCATGAAAAGACCAAACCTAAGAATAATAGGGATAGAAGAAGAATATCAGCTCAAAGGCATTCAACAAGATCACAGAAGAAAACTTTCCCAATCTAAAGAAGGAAATGTCTATGAAGATACAAAAAGTTTACATCAAATAGACTTGACCCAAAAATGAAGTCCCCTCGCCACATAATAATCAAACCACTAAACATACAGAATAAAGAAAAAATATTAAGAGCTACAAAGGAAAAAGGCCAAGTAACATATAAAGGCAGACCCATCAGAATAACACCTGACTTCTAAATGGAGACTCTGAAAGCCAGAAAGTCCTGAACAGATGTTATGTAGACATTAAGAGTCCATGGTTGGCAGCTGAGACTACTATACCTAGCAAAACTCTCAATCACCATAGATGGAGTAAATAAAATATTCCATTATAAAACCAGATTTAAACAATACCTATCTACAAATCCAGGCCTACAGAAGGCACTAGAAGGAAAAAGCCAATCCAAGGAAGTTAGATGCACCCATAAAAACACAGGCAGCAATAGATAATCCCACTATGGTGATATTTTATTTGTGCTGAAATGTGATTTTTATTTGTATGTTAATAAATAAAGTTGCCTGGGGGTCAGAGTTAATAGAAAGCCATTTAGCAGAAGTCTGGCAGTGGTAGCACATGCCATTAATGTGATCACATGGCAGGCAGAGTCTGTGTGTTCAAGGACATAGCCAGTTTGGTGACACATGCCTTTAATCCAAGTACCAACCATAGAGACCTGGAGGTCCGTATAGACAGGCAGTGACGAAGAAGTCATGTGGTTGGGTTTAGAACCAATGAGAAGGCAGAACAGAAAGTCAATAAAAAATACAGACACACAGGAAGTAGGTCTCTTTTCTCAGGGGAAGGACGGCAGTGGCTGGTAAGCTAAAGGCTATTCACTAGTGACCTCTTGGGCTTTTAACTCTTTATTTGGCTCTGTGTTTCTTATTTAATAAGACTGTTTAGAATTACATCTACATCCCACACTAACAAATTCTAAAGAATGGAAATACACAACACTACCACCAAAAAATAACAGGAATTAACAATCACTGGTTTTTAATATCCCTTAATATCAATGGACTCAATTTGTCTATAAAAAGACACAGGCTAAGAGAATGGATAAAAAAAAAGAATCCATCCTTCTGCTGCATACAAAAAATACACCTCAACTTTAAAGACAGACACTACTTCAGAGTAAAGGGCTGGGAAAAGTCTTTCCAGTCAAATGGACTTAAGAAGCAAGCTGATGTAGCTATCCTAATATTTAACAAAATAGACATCAGACTAAAATTAATCAAAAGAGATCGAGAAGGATATTACATACCCATCACAGGAAAAATCCATCAAGATAAAGTCTCAATTCTAAACATTTATGCTCCAAATACCAGGGCACCTACAGATGTAAAAGAAACATACTAAAGCTTAAATTGCACATCGAACCCCACACACTATTAGTGGGAGACTTCAACTTCCCACTCTCATCAATGGACAGGTCTGCTAGACAGAAACTTAAAAGAGAAATAAGGGATCTAACAGATGTTATGACTCAAATGGACTTAGTAGATATCTACAGAACATTCTACCCTAACACAAAAGAATATACCTTCACTTCAGCACACCATGGAACCTTCTCTAAAACTGACCACATAGTTGGTCACAAAGCAAATATCAACAGATACAAAACAAAATTGGAATAACCTCCTGTATTTTATCAGATCACCATGCCTTAAAGTTAGATTTCAATAACACCACAAATTACAGAAAGTCTACAAACTCATGGAAACTGAATAAGGCTCAACTGAATCACCACTGGGTCAAGGAAGAAATAAAGAAAGAAATTAAAGACTTCCTAGAATTCAATGAAAATGAATATACAACATACCCAAACTTATGGGACACTGTGAAAGCAGTACTAAGAGAAAAGTTCATAGCTCTAAATGCCTACATAAAGAAGTTGGAGAAATCTCACACTGAGACTTAACAGCACACTTAAAAGCTCCAGAAGAAAAAGAAGCATACTCACCCAGGAGGAGTAGATGCCAGGAAATAGTCAAATTGAGGGCTGAAATCAATAAAATAGAAACAAAGAGAACAATACAAAGAATCAATGAAACAAGGAGTTGGTTCTTTGAGAAAAAACAAGACAGAAAACCCTTATCCAACTAACTAAAAGGCAGAGAGAAAAATATCCAAATTAGCAAAATCAGAAATGAAAAGGGAGACACAACAACCGACAATGAAGAAATTCAAAGAATCATCAGGTCCTACTTCAAAAACCTGTACTTCACAAAATTGGAAAATCTAAAAGAAATAGACAATTTTCGGGATAGGTAAGATATACTCAAATTAAATCAAGACCAGATAAACAATTTAAATAGACTCCTATGGAAATAGAAGCAGTCATTAAAAGTCTCCCAACCAAAAAAATCCCAGGACCAGATGGTTTCAGTGCAGAATTCTACCCGAATTTCAAAGAAGAGCTAATACCAATACTCCTCAGATTGTTCCATGCAATAGAAACAAAAGGAACATTATCAAACTCTTTCTATGAGGCTACATTTACCCTGATACCCAAACCACATAAAGATGCAACAAAGAAAGAGAATTACAGACCAATCTCCCTCATGAACATTGATGCAAAAATACTCAATAAAATACTGGCAAACTGAATCCAAGAACACATTAAAAAAAATCATCAGTCATGATCAAGTAGGCTTCATACCAGAGGAGAAGAGATGTTTCAACATATGAAAATCTGTCAGTGTAACCCATCATATAAACAAATTGAGAGGAAAAAAAAAAACACATGACCATCTCATTAGATGGTGAAAAGGCCTTTGACAAAATCCAACACTCCTTCATGATAAAGGTCGTGGAGAGATCAGGAATATAAGAAACACACATAAACATAATAAAGTCAATTTACAGCAAACCAACAGCAAATATCAAATTAAATGGAGAGAAACTCAAAGCGATTCCACTAAAATCAGGAACAAAATAAGACTATCCACTCTCCCCATATCTATTCAATATAGTACTCAAAGTTCTAGATAGAGCAGTAAGACAATAAACGGAGATCATGGGAATACAAATTGGAAAAAAGAAATTAAACTTTCACTATTTTCAGATGATATGATAGTCTACATAAACGACCCCCAAATTCCACCAGGGAACTCCTACGGCTGATGAACACCTTCAGTAATGTGGCAGGATACAAGATTATCTAAAAAAAAATCAGTAGTCCTCCTATATACAACTGATAAACAGGCTGAGAAAGAAATCATAAAAACATTACCTTTTACAATAGCCACAAATAATATAAAATACCTTGGGGTAACTCTAACCAAACAAGTGAAAGACTTGTATGACAAGAACTTTAGATCCTTGAAGAAAGAAATTGAAGAAGATATCAGAAAATGTTAGGATCTCCCATGGATACATCGAACCAACACAATAAAAATGGCAATCTTACCCAAAGCAATCTACAGATTCAATGCAGTCCCCATCAAAATCCCAACACAATTCTTCACAGACCTTGAAAGAGCAATACCCAACTTCATATGGAAAAACAGAAAATCTAGGATATCTAAAACTTCATTTACAATAAAGCAACTTCTGGAGGCATCACCATCCCTGACTTCAAGCTCTACTATAGAACTATAGTAACAAAAACAGCTTGGTTTTGGCATAAAAACTGACATGTGGACCAGTGGAATCAAATTGAAGATCCTGACATTAATCTACACACCTATGAACACCTGATTTTTGACAAAGAAGCCAAAACTATACAATGAAAGAAGGAAAGCATCTTCAACAAATGGTGCTGGCATAACTGAATGTTAACATGTAAAAGATTGCAAATAGATCCACATCTGTCGCCATGCATAAAATTCAAATCCAAGTGGATGAAAGGCCTCGAACTTACAGAAATCTGCTTGGCTCTGCCTCCTGAGTGCTGGGATTAAGATCATTCTATTTTAACTAATGAGACTTAAAGAAGAACTCTGTATGCCTATGTGTGTTTATGTTCCTGTGTATATGAGTGTATTCATGTCTGTATGTGTGTAGGTGGAGTCCAGAGGTTAATGCTAATTGTCTTCTCCAGTGGCTCTTCACCTTATTTTTGAAGCAGGGTCTCTCACTGTACATGGAGCATCTGAGTTGCTATCTGGTTAACCAGTAAGCTTTAGACATTTTCCTTTTTCCACTCCTACTTCAATAGGATTACAGGGGCAAGCCACTCTGCCCAGCTACCACAACTGGCATTTATTTATGTATTGATTAATTGTGGTTTCCAGCTCAGATCCTCATTCTTGCATTGAAAGTGCTTTACCTGGGGCCAAGTTGGGCAGTTCTTCCCCGAAATGGCTGGTGCCCAGGGATGGGATCTAGGGGCAGACCTCTCTGGGTCTGAGCCCAGGCACTCACCTCTAGTCCAGATGGGAGGTCCGGGGCAGGATGGGAGCTGGGGGCTGGTCTCTAAGTCTCAGGAAGTGGCTGGGGTCTCGGGCAGATGGGCGTAGGGGCAGGGCGTGGAGATTGCAGAGTCTGCTGGGGGTCTTGGAGAAGGAGAACCTTCCCTGTGGGGGTGGAGGGGATCCTACCCGATGGCCATGTGCTGGCTGTTTGGAACCTGGGGCTTATACAGGGACACTTGGCTCAGCATGGGAGGAGGGGACTGGACCTGCCTGGACTGAATCTACCAAGTTGAACTCAATCCTCAGGGGAGTCTTTGCCCTGGAGGAGATGGGAATGGGGGGTGGGCTGGGGAGAAGGTGGGTGGGGGAGGGGGGAGAACAAGGGAATCCATGGCTGATATGTAAAATTAAATTAAATTATAAAATAAAATTTAAAAAGAAACAAAATCTCAAAAATATGACCTCAGGCCAATTGGATTGAGGCAAGTCTTTGATTGATGTTCCTTTTTCCAAGGTGACTCAAGGTTGTGTCAAGTTGACAATAAAATTAACCAGGATAAGTATTGAAGTCACACACTGTTATTGTATTAGTATTTATGGGTCCTGTTATGCCCATAAGTGTTAATTTTGATTTGAAGTCTACTTTATCACAAATAAAAATTTCTATGACAAAAAAAAAAAAGAAAGTGCTTTACCAACTGAGCCATGCCCCAGGTCCCAGATACACTTTTAACAAATTCTAACCCTTTGAGGATTTATTAGAACCTAATTTTCTAGGGTTAGAGCTCATTTGAGAATGGCCACCATAGGCTCATATGTTTGAATGCTTGGTCTCCAGTTTGTGGAATTGTTTGGGAAGGATTAGGAGGTATGGCCTTGTTGGAGTAAGTGTGTCACTAAGGGTGGTCTTTGAGGTTTCAAAAGCCTACACCAGACCTAGTGTATCTCTCTGCCTGAGGAGGATGCAAAGCTCTCTGCTACTGACCCAGCACCATGCCTATCTGCTCCATGCTATGATAATAATGAACTAAACCTCTGAAACCATAAGCAAACCTTCAATTAAATGCTTTCTTTTATAAGAGTTGCCTCCATCATGGTGTCTCTTCACAGCAGCAGAACAGTAGCCTAGACACTATCTTTGAAAGAAAGACCCAGAAACAAATGCTGGAGGTAAAAAAATATTACACTGGAAATCATGAATACCTCTGGAGGGCTCATTAGGATATGGGGTATGGCTGAGAGTCTCTGAACATAAAGATACAACATTTGATAAACTTCTTAGAGAGATCAGGAATACAAGGGACATACCTTAGTGTAGTAAAGGCAATATACAGCAAGCCAACAGCCAGCATCAAATTAAATGGAGAGAAACTCAAAGCAATTCCAACAAAATCAGGAACAATATAAGGCTGTCCACTCTCCATATCTATTCAATATAGTACTTAAAGTTTTAGTTAGAGAAATAAGACAACAAAAGGAGATCAAGGGGAAACAAATTGGAAAGAAAGAAGTCAAAGTATTGTTATTTGCAGATGATGTGATAGTATACACTAAGTGACCCCAAAAATTCTACTAGGGAGCACCTATGGCTGATAAACTCCTTCAGAGAAGCAGCTGGATACAAGAATCAATAAGCCCTCCTATATACAAATGACAAAGAGGCTGTGAAAGAAATCAGGGAAACAACACCCTTCACAATTGCCATAATATTATAAAATATCTTAGGGTCACTAACCAAGGAAGTGAAAGACCTGTATGATAAAAAATTCAAATCTTTGAAGAAGGAAATTGAAGAAAATATCAGAAGATGGAAAGATCTCCCATGTTTAGGGATCAGTAGGATTAGCATAGTAAAAATAGCCATCCTACAGAAAACAATCTACAGATTCAATGAAATCACCATCAAAATTCCAACACAGTTCTTCACAGACCTTTAAAGAACAATCCTCAACTTCATATGGAAAAACAAAACACCTGGGATAGTGTGGCAGGGTCGTGTGCTGCTGTTCCCTTTGTGGGAGGGGGCCAAGTAGGCACAGAGTCAATGACACAGACTCCGGGAGAATGTCGAAACAAGCTCAGTTTATTTAGGAAGAGGCAAGCCTTTTATACCCTCCACCCCACCCTGGGGCGGGGGAGGTCTGATGAATATGCATCTGCTGGTGTGACAGGGCTGCCTCTCATTGGTCCAGGTCAGTTCCAGATCATGTTTTAGCTGCTGTTGCTAAGGCCCTTAGGCAGACCCAGGTTGGCTCTCAGAAAGTATCTTTTTTACTTGTTTGGGCCATCTGGCCCTCAAGCCTGTTAGGGATGAGTCATCCCACAGGATAGCTAAAACAATTTTGCAGAATAAAGGAACTTCTGTAGGCATGAGGATCTCTGATTTCAAATTGTAGTACATAGCTATAGTAATAAAAACTGTATGATATTGGTATAAAAATAGACACATTGATCAATGGAATTGAATCAAAGACACTGATATAAATCCAGACACCCATGGACACTTGATTTTTGATAAAGAAGCCAGAAATATACATTGGGGAAAAAGCATCTTCAACAAATGGTGCTGGTCTAACTGGATGTCAGCATGTAGAAGAATGCAAATAGATCCATATCTATCATCCTGCACAAAATTCAAGTTCAAGTGGATCAAAGACCTTAACATAAAACCAGAAATATTAAGCCAGATAGAAGAGAAAGTGGGAAATAGCTTTGAACACATTGGCACAGGAGACAACTTCCTGAACAGAACACCAATAGAGGGCAAGAACTAGGATCAACAATTAATAAATGAGACCTTACAAAACTGAAAAGCTCTGTAAGGCTAAGGACACTGTTAATAGTACAAAAAGGTAGCTCAGAAAATGGGAAGAGATTTTTCTTAATTCCACAAATGACAGAGGTCTAGTATCCAAAATATGTGAAGAACTCAAGAAGCTAGACTTCAACAAACTAATGGGCAAGGGACAGGTGAATGAGAGCTTAGGGGAGCGGGAGGTCCGAGCTGGATCAGGAACAGAGTGGGAGAACAAGCAAAGAGATACCATGATAAATGAAGACACCATGGGACTAAGGAGATGCAGAGTGCTATGGAGGTCCCCAGGAATCCACAAAGATGACTCCATCATAGACTACTGACAATGGTTGAGAGGGTGCCTGAGCTGACCTACTCTGGTGATCAGATGGCTGAATACCCTAATTGTCATCATAGAACCCTCATCCAGTGACTGGTAGAAGCAGATGCAGAGATCCACAGCAGGGTCCCAGGCAGAGCTCCAGGAGTCCAATCAACAAGAGAGAGGAGGGATGCTATGATCAAGAGATATCGAGAACATGATTGGAAAAAGTATAGAGACAACTAGCCAAACTAGTGGAAACACATGAACTGTGGACCAATAGCTGAGGAGCCCCTGTGGTACTGGACTAGGCCCTCTGGATAGGCAAGACAGTTGTTTAGCTTGAACTGTTTAGGGGACCCCCAGGCAGTGGGACCGGGATCTGTCCCTAGTGCATTTTTGGAACCTGGTGCCTATGGTAAGACACTTTGCAGCCTTGGTGCAGGGAGGAGGGGCTTGGACCTGCCTCAACTGAATGTACCAGGTTCTGCTGACTCCCCATGGGAGACCTTGCCTTGCAGGAGGTGGGAATGGGGGGTAGGTTGGGGGGGGGAAGGCTGGGGGAGTGGGAGGAGGGAGGACAGGGGAATCTGTGGTTGATATGTAAAATGAATAGAAAATCTTTTAATGAAAAAATGGGGTAGATATCTAAACAGAGAATTTTCAAAAGAGGCAACTCAAATGGCTGAGAAACACTAAATGTTCCACCTTTTTAGTTATCAAGGAAATGCAAATCAAAACGACTCTGAGATTCCATCTTATACCGGTCAGAATGGCTAAGATCAAAAACACTAATGACAGCTTATGCTGGAGAGGATGTAGAGCTAGAGGAACACTCCTCCACTGCTGATGGGAGTGCAAACTTGTACAGCCACTTTGGCAATCAATACGGCAGTTTATTAGAAAATTGGGAATTGACCTATCTCAAGACCCAGCAATACCACTCTTGGGCATATATCCAAAGGATGCTCCATCCTATCACAAGGACACTTGTTCAACTATGTTCATAGCAGATTTATTAGTAATAGCCAGAACCTGGAAACAACTTAGTTGTCCCTCAACCTAGGAATGGATAAAGAACATGTGGTATATTTACACAATAGAGTTATCTATTATTCAGCTGTTCAAAACAATGACACCATGAAATTGGCAGGCAAATGGATGGAACTTGCAAAACATCATCTTGAGTGAGATAACTTGGACCCAGAAAGATAAACATGATATGTACTCAATTATAAGTGGATATTATCTGTAAAGAAAAGATTATTATACTATGGTCCACAGACTGAGAGAGGCTAAGTAACAAAGATGGCTTAAGAGAGGATGCAAGGATCTTCTTGGGAAGGGGAAATAGAAGAGATTTCTAGGGTGGACCGGGGCTGGTGGGATTGGGAACAGGTGGGATCAAGT
>CABHPP010123641.1:0-40298 GCA_902168425.1 Peromyscus attwateri
GGGAGGGAAGGAGAAGGAGAGGGAGGGAGAAGGAGAGGGAGCCGGAGCGCAGAGGACAATATCCAAAGTATTAGTGCTCAGGTGTCATCCATCTTGTTTCTGTTATGGCAGAGACTCTCACTGGACCTGGAATTTGCCAAGTGGGCCAGGCTGGCTAGCCAGGAAGCCCCAGAGAACCACCTGTCTCCATATCCCAGCACTGGTGTCATAAGCTCCTGTCTCTTTTGTCTGGGTTCTGGAGACTGAACTTAGGTGCTCATGTTTGTGTGACAAGCACTCTGCCATTTGAGCCATCTTCCCAGACTTCTGTCACCCACTCTTGTTGACTGCCCAGCATCAGTTCACAAGGAGGACCTGTCTGAGTACTTCCTGGGACTTTTGTTTGGATAAAAGAATGTCTTCTTGAATAATTAAAAAAAATAGATCTCTGGGCAGTTCGTGTGTATAAATTAGTCATATAAATCTGTATGTGCCCTGGAGTGTAATAGTAAGGAACGCTGTTGTTTTATATGGAGCAGATCTGGTTTGGAGGGCAAAACTGTGATGTCAGTTAAAAGGCAGCAAAGCTGTAGTGGCACCAGCGTTACATGGTGGGAACTGTGAGTCATACAGGAGTGATATCTGAAAACCACTCATGTGCCCTGGGACCCAGTAGTCAAGTCAGCGAAGGATCTGTGTGTGATGATGTCTGCTGGGCTTTCTTAGCACAAGAATATCATAGAGGGGTGGAGCCCAGCAAGGTCACCATCTCAATGTCTCCATCACCAGATCTCAAAATGGCCAAGAAAGCCTGGAAATCAGTGTTTCTGCTCCCATACTTTGCTTTCTGTGCACACCTCTCCGTCCTTGTTTATCTCAGGGTGGTTGTCACGCGTGACCTCACTTTTTACATTCCATCCTGTGTGTCGCCTTGACTTGCCTGGATTGCTCTTCTTGGGCTAAGTTTTTTGATTCCCTTAGCTTCTATCCCTTTCATTTGTTTCTCCTTTCCCTCTTTCCTCCAATAATCAAGGTTTTGAGATGAATTTGTCTTCTCTGACTCTGACTTTTGCTCTGAAAATCTTCCTTCGTTTTGTCTTTGAACTTCCGGCTTCTTTCTGTATTGTCTTTTTTTTTTTTTTTAATTGTTTATGTGCTTTTCTAATTTTTCCTCAAGGTAGAGTAAAATTGCCATTTGAATTTTTCTTGACTTTTTTTGGTGTTTAGTGGTAAATGTGTTTTTTGCTTTTTTGAACATGGCTAGGCTTTTTATGTTTTTATATGTATATGGTAGAGGGATACTCAGACTTACATTCTGGATAGTCTGTAAACAATATCTAAGCTCAGATCACAAGTTTTGGTATTTGAATGTCTCTGTGGGATCGAAAATAACACTAGATACAGACTGAGGTTCTATTGGTGGGTTTTCAGAATGAATTAAACTGTCTTATTTTGTGTATCTCCTGTGTGCTGCACACCTACCCCAACAGTACTATAATAGTTTTGCAGAATTTTGAAGAATTCATAATTCTGTAAAACATAAAATATCTTCTCTATATGATTAATTAAACAACTAAGAGGATGTAAATGCACATTGCATTTGATGAGGCATGAGTCTGGTGAGATACCTCAGTGGGTAAAGGCACTTGCCCCCAAGCCTGTCCTAACTTAAATCCCTGGAATCTACGTGGTAGAACCAGAGACTGAACTCCGGAGAGCTCTCCTCTCACTTCCACATGCATTTTATGGCAGACACATAGACGTAGATGCAAACACGTGCATACATGCTCACACACTAAATGTAAAAATAAAAATTAAACAGCAAGACCTGATTTCAAATGGGATTGCTCTAGAGAGTTAAAGAACCTCCTTACTTAGGAATACGTGAGAACAATGACCCAGAACAATAGAGAATTATATGAAAACATTAACCTAAATCAAAATGTGATTTTGAGTTGTACATTAAGTCTTTCTCTGTCCTGCCAGCCAGCTCCCAAATAACGACACAGAGACTTCTTATTACTTTTGAAAGCTCGGCCTATAGCTTAGGCTTATTCCTAACTAGTTCTTATAACTTAAATTAACCCATTTCTATAAATCTGTGTCCTGCCATGTGGCTTGTGACTGTTACCTCTCTTCCTGCACATCCTGCTTCCTCTGTGTCTGGCTGGTGACTCCACCTTTCTTTTTCCCAGAGTTTTCTTTCTGCCCAGAAGTCCTGCCTGTACCTCCTGCTTAGCTATTGGCCATTCAGCCTTTTATTACACCAATCACATCTATACATCTTCATGCAGTGTACAAATATCCCACAACAGAGCTGGACTTCTTTTGAATTTTTCTGCCCCAGGCAGAAAGTAGAATCTCTTAGGGTTTGTTCATAGTGTTTTTCTTTTTCTGTATCATATTCTTTTATTACATTGATATTATTAGCACTTATAGAAAATATAGTTTTTATATCTGTAATTCCTGAACATTTAGGAATGGTTTATATTGCAAAATAATGCATGGTTTATATACCTAGTGAGCCATCTGAGCCACATCATAGGAAAGCTAATCATCTCTCAACACACCACCAGGTCATTAGAGAACTCTGTGTACTAGCCAGTATTGCTACATAGGTATGTTCTTCAGTAGCATTATCTCTGACCCCCTCTTCCTCTCTCACTCCCTCTCTTTCTCTCTCCCTTCTCATCTCCTCATCCCTCTCTCCTTCTCCCTCTTTCTTCCATCACTCTCCCCACCATCTCATTTTTTTTTTTTATCCCCGTCTGTATTGGAGCTCTGGGTAACCCGGGCTGACCTTGAGTTCATGTTCTCTTCCTTCCTCTGTTTCTTGAGTGTTGGGATTCCAGGGCTGAGCCACCATGCCTGGCTCTTCAACAGTATTCTCTATGTTCATACAAATTTGCAATCTATCTATAGTAGGTAGTATCGTGTCGAAGATAATATCTAATAACTTTTTCCTAGTGATGGACATATTTGGCACATTCTCAGCAGGTCATTCATCTTTTTGATTCTTATTGTCAGGATCATGGCTTCTATTATGTTCGCACCACATTTCATAGACATTCAGTTCATTGGTCAACATCAGTTTCCTGCCACTATTTGGCCACTATGGATTATGCTGTATTATAGATAGTTAATTACTGAATATTAAATTGGTGATTTTCTGATCATGTCAGCTTCCTTTCAAACATGGATGAGTTTTCTTACTATGTGTTTGATTGGATTCCTAACCCTGAGAGTCTATGGGTCACATGACATGGCTGCCGGTCCATAAACTCATGTGAGGTGTATTCTGCTCCTTTAAAATATTTATTTTTGTGTGTGTCTGTTTGTACATGTGTACGTGTTCCTGTATGTGTGTGTGCATGTGTGGGAAGGCCACAAGCTGACTTTCTTAATCTCTCTTCCCTTTATTTTTCCTTTATCTTTTCTCTTCACTGAATCTGGAGCTCACTAATTGGCTGGAATGGCTGGCCAGTAAGCTCTGGAAATCTGCATATCTTCATCAACACCAACCAATTCGAGCTACAGATGTCAGCCACCATGGCCAGCTTTTTATGTGGGTGCTGGGGATCCAAACTTAGATCCTCATGCTGTGTACCACTCACAGACTAAGCTACTTCCTGGCCATATTCCCCTCCATTGGGTGAGGATGTGACTGTCCTGGCTGAGTTTGAGTTGAAAGGGAGCTCACACATTTGGCCGAAAAAGAATGTCACATCTTCTCTTGATGCCCTCCTGGAACCCAGCAGGGGCTCTTGGTGACCAGTGGCACCAAGCAGCCATCCCACAACCACTTCACCGTACTGTGCCCGTGTTCTGGACAGATGACCTCTGTTTGCCACCTCATTTGCTAAGTTGGAGGGGAGCATCAGGCAAGGACACTTTTAGGCAGGGCCACTCTTGCCAAATCACAATCCCACTGAAATATTTTTGTCCTGGGGTACATGTTTTTCCCAAAATCTTTGGGTATGGGTTGTTCTTTTAAAATTATTAGTCCGGGAATATGTGCAGTTAAGATTTTTGATTGTTCTTGTCAAGCTTATTTGGTATTTCTTGGTCAATATCAAGAAATGTCAGGGTGTGAGCATGCAACTTGAAAGAGGAACTTGGTGAATTTGATGAGTCCAGGCTCAAGCTGATCATATTTCAGTTTTCCTTTCCTGTGATTACCTGTTTCTTATCCTGTGCTCAATTTTAACTAAAATCAGAACATACGAATAAAAAGCAACTCAACATTTACCCACTGAAGATACTGTGCAGGGATGGCATGGAAATATTTAGAAGACAACAGATTACAAAGCTGTCAGAGATTGTCCTCCCCCCGACTTAAATAAAATGAGGCTAAGAACCCGTATTTTACGTAATGTTTGAGTCTACACACCCACATTTCACAGAACTGAATCATGGTTTTCAGATTTGTTGACCAATTCCCATTGTCTCCATTGGAAACAAGGTGGGGGGGGGGGTTCTTCCTGAGTACACATCTACAAAGGCCCTGTTATTTTCTATGATTCCAATGTATGTGAATGGGGAAGAGAGCTTCATTCATCACACCACAGACAGGAATTTTTCTCTTTTTATAATTTGAAGATTGACCATTCTTTTCATCTATTTACAAATCATTTGTAGAGGGGGCTGGAGAGATGGCTCAGTGGTTAAGAGCACTTGCTGTTCTTGCAGAGGACCCTGGTTTGGTTTCTAGCAAACATATGGCAGCTGAAAACCATCTGTAACTCCAGTTCTGGGAAATTTAACACCACTTTACAGCCTCTTATGCACCTGGCATGGGGTGCACAGATATACATGCAGGCAAACATTCATATACATAAAATAAAAATAAATCTTTTTTAAAATTCACTTTTGTAAGGATGGAGGGAGAGATGGCTCTATAGCTAAAGTGCTTGCTGCTAAAGCATGAGGACCTGAGTTCAAATCCCCAGCTCCCATGTTAAAGGCTAAGCAGGGTGGCATGAACCTGTAATCACAAAGCTGTAGATTCCGGAGGCTTGCCAACCAGCCAGACTAGCAAAATAAGCCGGGCCCAGGTCTGAGCGAGAGACACTTTTCCTCAAAGCAGAGCAGATAGTTCCTGAGGAACAACACCTGGGGCTGACCTCTGACCTCTACCCACACATGCAAATACAGACAGACAGACAGACACACACACACACACACACACACACACACACACACACACACACATAAACACACACACAGAAAGAGAGAGAGAGAGAGAGAGAGAGAGAGAGAGAGAGAGTGTGTGTAAAGCAGAAGCAAAAGTCAGTACTGCATAGTACACTTCTTGAATTGAGTTTAAGAACAAACATATTAGCAAGGTCTAGATTAGTTTAATAATTGGAAGTGAAAATAGCAAAGTTTATTTGGGTAAAAAGACTCTGACTGTCTTAATCTCAGAGGCTCAATGGTTGGTTCTGCCAATCGCTTTAGTGTTGTGATCTCAGGATTTCATTTCCTTATTTATATTTTACTTCCCCTGTCCACAGAATACTTGGCTTCTTTGATAAGAATGTCTTTGGAATCAACGTGAGACTCGTAGTCGTTTGTTTCTGCATTCCACAAAGAATGCAAATACACTGACATGTTAAGAAGGTGAAATACAATGTAAGAGCCATTTGTTCAAAGAGATGATTAATTGGTGATCCTGGGAAGAGGAAGGCGGTAGAAAGCATTGGGATTGACTTGATGCCTGGCCACAATACAGCTAGTGCCCTTCTGGTACCTCAGATCAATGCCTTCCTGGAAAGAAATCTTCACTCTTCTGCTTGTCTCTGTTTGCTCCACTCTCCAGTCAGCAAGCCTGAGATCCTGCTGAGATTTGTTGTCCATAATCCTCCTATTTCTTACGTGAGTTTTTAGTATTCTTGATTTGTTTTGGAACACAGTGCAAGTCTCTCTCAGCCCTTTATAGAAAACTCACCCTGCAGTCTAAAATGAATATATTGGGAAATTGTCTGTTTTTACATTGCTGTATTGCACAATACTTGTACTTTTCTCATTGAAGTTTCCAGGATGCCTTTGTCCCCTGGAGGAACTAAATTAGAGGGCGGAAGAGGTGTCATTTTCTTGCAGCTGACTCTGAGTGTCAGCTCTTGCTTTCCCAGAGTGAAACCTCATGTTTAGAAATGTCATGTGTGAGGCCAGTGCTGGCCTGGGGTGTGGTGCTGGGTTTTGATGAGAATGTTCTCTAGACTGTTCAGTGGCGAATGAGGACATCGAGTTTTCTTTTAGTTTTTCAGCTCCATCTTCAGCTTTCCAGTGTCTCTCAAACTTCCCTGCATTTCTATTGATGAATGTTAATTCTACCTTCTTGGTAATCTTCCTTGAATTATTGTGGCCACATTCACCAAGCTTTCAAGCTCATGATTCAGAGGTTTTCAAGCTGAATGATTTCCCCAGTATTCAGTAGCTGCTTAACAAGTATTGACTAAATGGCCCTTGCATATGTAAGTTTTTGTTCTGAATCTCAACTCTGATGTCACCTACAGCTGGATACTTTTTGAACACCTAGCCATTAGTTCTCATCCCACTGTCTGTCCTGTAAGTTCCCAGTGGAGGAGGACCTCCCTTTTACGTTTGTCTTGCCCCAGATCCCGTGTGCAACATTGGCTGGACACAGTCAGTGATGGCCATCTGTGGGATGAAGAACAGCCACTCAGGCGCCTTCAGCACCCTTTAATTGACCTCATATTGGGGGGTGTTGATGCACTCACACCATGCTTATAGGCCCTCTCAAAGCTTTCTTTGCCCTTTTTATTTGAAAAATAGTATTTCTCCTTCAGTGCTAAAATATTCATATAAATCTAGGAAAAGTATTACCATAGCATGCTCCTTGGGGTGCCCAATACCTTTTTTTTCCCTGTACATTTTTTTTCCTCATTGCTTATGTGTTTACCTTCAAGTCAACTTTGATACAATAAAAAGCAGAGATCTGAGTATGGCAAGTATCTTCTCCTAACCCTTTGTGTACATTTGGTCCAACAATATTTTTATAAAAAATGAGTAAGACCTCTTAGTATTTGTTATCTTGTTAAATTTAAGTTTCTTCCCTCCCATTACCGTCCTCATTTATTCTGTACTCTGTAACTGTCAAGGAAGGGCTTCCCTTGGTGAGAAACTGTATGAGTCAGGCAGGATGGAAACCCTGCCTTAGATCTGTAGCATGGGGGATGGCTGTAAAACTGAAGGGGATTCTAGGCCCTTGAGAAACTGAAAGTTATGTGAGAAAATGGAGATGGCTTATGGAACTGAGGAAAGGGATAAAATGCTAGATCCTGGAACAATTAAAAAAAATCACAAAATGTTTGGGCAGGTTGATTCATGAATCAGCCTTGAGGTGGTTAAAATATATGGGCACTTGGCATACTGCTCCAGTCATGGAGGGCAGGGAAGGTCTCACTGTTGGTGGAACAGAAGGAGCAAAGACAGACATGAGTCTGGGGTAGAAGGGGAGACAGAGTGGGAGATAGTAGACTGAGCTCTGACCAGAATATCACGTGGATGCTGGACTGATAACCAGAAAACAGGAACTACAGAAAGGCCTTAAAGCATTAGAAGAGAGGTGTAAGGATGTGTGTGGCTCAGATGCCAAAGTGCTTGCAAAGACCTCAGTTCAAATCCCAGAATCTCTGTAAAACAAAACATGCATATTAGTGTGTGCCTGTAATCCCAGTGATGGGAGACAGAGGCAGGAGGATCCCCGAGGCTTGCTGGCCAGCCAGTCGAGCATGCTTGGCTTGCGTTGGCTTAGACACCCTGAGGCAAGAAACAAGGTGTATGGTGCCTGACGAGTGACAGCTGAGGTTGTCCTGTGACACACACACACACACACACACACACACACACACACACACACACGTTAGAATAAAAGAATGAATGATGATTTAACCTTTGTACATGACGTGGCTTTATAAGTCTCATTCCAAAACCATAGCTGTAAATGAAAAGAATGGACGTCTGAAATCCTTTCTTTTTATTACAAAATTCCTACATTTTTGCCAAAGAAATGTTTATAAATTTTTATATAGCAGACAACCTGCCATAAAAAAATAAAAAGTGAGTAAGATGCTGTAAAAATGTTTACATTATATATGTCAAAGGTTTAACACTTTGGAAATAAAATGAATTTCTACTGTTTAGTGAGAGAGGCAGACTAACCTCAAATAATCAAAAGAATAAAAATTCATAGATGAGAAACTATAAATAGTTAATAAGCAGTGAAATATGTAAGTTACTTATATCTGATGGTGGTAACTAAAATATTAGTAAGATACAATCTCACCTACTAAGTTGTTAGTTAGCCATTTTCTAACAACTGGGGTAAATGGAGCTATTGGGAGATAACTCCCCTCACCCCAACACACACACACACACACACACACACACACACACACACACACACACACACACGAGGCCTTACTGGCTGGGTGGATTTGGGGTCTGGGTTTGAAGGAATGTATTAAAAGTTTTACAAACATTGCCTAATTGCAAGGCTAATTCTAGAATTTTTTTTTTCAAAAGGTTTAAGGTAAGACTGCCTTCTTACTGTACTGTTGTTTAAGCAGGGAAGACCACTAGTGCCATTAGTTGGGAAAAGATTAAATGAATTATGTTATATTTTTAGAAAGAGCCTCTATGTAGCCATGACCTCAAAGCATGTAGATAGAACCAATTGACTAAATGCCATATTGTTAGTTAACAAAAGTTATCAAGTCCTTCAGAGTGCCAGCCCTCTCTGTAATAGCTGTGTCTGTTTGTTCCATGTTTATGCTCTGTTTTTGTTTCTTTCTGGGGAAAAAAAAAAAAAACAGGGGTGGTTTTTGTGCGGCTCTTGGACTGGCAAGAACTCCTTCAAGGTTTTCAACAGACGGTGATCATCACAAACATTAGTGGTGACACAGTGAGAAAGAGCCTGGCTCTTGATGGACTTGATAGGAGGACGCTCCTGCAGGGTGACTGGTCCAGGGAGAAGAAACATATGCCTTCCTCTGAGTTTTTAACCAGCATCTTTTGAGGTGTAGTGGAGCAAAAAGTTAATATGTAGGAAGCTGGCTGAGACCTAGAAACTTGTGTGAGAATAGACGGGAAATCTCAAAGTGTATGGAAATGTATATTAGCCAGTGTGCACACAACACTAAAGTGTATGGGAGTGTGCAATAGCCAGTGTGCATGTGACACTAAGACTGAGAAATGTCTTTCAAAGCAGATGATGGTGTCCTGTTTTTGTTTGTTTGTTTTTGGCCTGGTTGGTTTTTGCATTTGTGTGTATGTGGTGTGTATACATATGTGCATATATGTGTATATATGTTATCACATGTAGGGACACTTATGGAGGCAGAGGTTGAATCTGGGTGTTTTCCTTAATCACTCTCTACCTTATGTACTGAGGTAGGGTTTCTCACTTGAACTCTGAGCTCACAGATTTGACTGTCTAGTGTTGCTCTGGTGATCCCCTATGTCTGCTCACTTGGTGCTGGGATTATATGGTGGGCCAACACAGCCAGACAACCAGTGTTTCCATGGTGTTGGGGATCTGAACTCCAGTCCTCACACATGCATGGCAAGTACTTTAGCTGTTGCACCCTCTCTTTAGCCCCTGTTTTAAACATGTCAGTTCTGAGAGGACAAAGATATATCCAGATGGAAATGTGATTTGACTCTGGTGCCAAAACCAGAGGTTTAGTTATCATTGCCATGGAGATGACATTTGAAATGATAAACATGAACAAGATTGCAGGAGTGAGGGTGATGGGCCTGAGCGATGGCTCAGCAGTTAAGAGGACATGCTGCTCTTGCAGAGGACCTGGGTTCAGTTTCCAGCACCCACACGGTGGCTCACAACCCCTTGTAATTGCAGTTCCTCTTCTGACCTCAGTGGCAGTGCACACACATGGTGCACATGTGTACATGCAGGCCAAACATTCATAGACATCAAATAATCAAATCTAGAAAGCAGGAAAGAAAGGGCGATGGTAAAATAAGCATGAGCACTTCCGGGAAGTATAACCCGTGGAAACAGGAAACAGAAAATGTTGCTCCCTTCCTTCCTGTTTCTGTTCATTCTTTAGCCACAAGTTCAGACCCTTCTCCATGCCGTGAGGTCCTTTACCTTTTAACAAAAGAATTGGTACCCAGTAGGACGGTTTGTGTGGTAATCCCAAAAGAGTTGGGGCAATGAGTCTAAACTAATCCCAACCCAGTGTAAAGCAGCTGCCCCATGATGGAAACTCCTGGGTTTCTTCCTATGATTCTTTGGTGTGGGTCATTATACATTTGAAAAGTCGTCTTCAGAGTGAATCAGATGTGTTTGATTTGTGTTTTATTATTAATAATAAATTTATTTTAGATATTTGTGTAAAGAATTTTGAAGGAATTACAAATATTTTATATACTTGGGGATACTAACAGGGACTCAATTATTATTTATTTATTTACTTACTTTTTATTTATTTGAATAAAACTCTACCAAGACATAGCATATTTTATCCCTGGGATCAATAAATGAATTTCCATTACTACATTCTTGATAGTAATAATTATGGCCAGATTTTAGCATGTTAAAAATCATTTTTAACTTGTTTGAATGTAATGAACTGTGGAGTGTGTGTTTGTGTGTGCGTGTGTGCATGTGCACTTGTGCATATGTGTTTCCCTCATGAGTTGTGTAGACAGGCATTGGATCTTAAACTTTCCCACGTGCAAGAATCTTCTAGAGGTCCGGATAAAGTACAGATTTCCAGATAAAACACAGATTCTCTTTCTTTCTTTGAGCTGACTCAGGAAGTCTCGGGGGTGAGGGGATCTGTTTCTCACTGTCTCCTGACAGATGCTCCTTCACATTTCAAACCACTTCCACTTAACCCCTTCTCACAAAGCTACATCATCAATTTATAGCACTAAGTACTCTGTGCTTAGTCCTAAGTACTCTGTCAAAATGTGCCTATAATGACACTTTCTGATTATCTGTATTTCATGGTGCACATCCACTTACCTGTATTTGAATCTGCCTGTAATTTAAATAATTAAAATTTTTTTTCTGGGTTGTCCATCCTGAACCCAGTACCTTTCTGCTTGCATGATGTGAATAGGAAGAGATTTTAAGGGAAGCACTGTGAATTGTCCCCAGCACAGTGGCATAAAGATGCATAAGTTTGCCTTCTGAGGGTTAATGTCAATGGACTCTCACAGCATAAGTGGAAAAACCATACCCAAGTGTGAATGAAGATCAAGTTTAATCGGTGAGATCTCTACATATAGAGTGTGTGGAAAAGACTGTCAACGGGCAGATAGCTGTGACTCTGGCTAACAGCAGGAAGTGCAGGCTGACTTGCTGTAGAGAGAAGGCCTCTGCGTGCAAGTGAATGCGTGCATCAGCAAGTCTCACCCTGGTCCTCAGGAACATGGCTCCACTTACCTACCCATCTCCCCTTTGTAGGACATTTTACCAGCACCTTTCTTATGTTTTCATTTCTGTAAGATGTGAATATGTAATCAGGGAGGGATGTCTTCTGTCTGGCATGTATCTTAGTCTCAAGTGAATTGATTGACGAAGACTGTCTCCAGGATTCTCATGAACTCAGTGCATGCCCAAAGGGTCCAGCTTCCAGATCCTCTGGGGCTGGGAAAACATCCAGAGACTACCAGACGTAAGCCAAGAGAGGCAAATGATGAGTCCTCTAGGAAGCCACCAAGCCCTGCCTCCGTGGAGCTGCCTCTGCTTTCCCGAGTGCTCTGCCAGCTGCTCACTGCTCAGTCCCTGGAAACACATCTGTAAGGTTCCACAAAGCTGAAAGGAACTTTGAAGTCATCAGGGTGACCCCTCTCATGGAGAAGTCAAGGCCAGCACCTTTCATCAGCGTCTGAATATCTCATGCACCTGGCAATTGACTCCATTCAGAAAGGCCAGGCTCCCTGTTTGTCTGCATTGTGCAGCATCTGGTAGAGTCGCTCTTTTGTGAGACCTTCGTCTAGAGTGTGATGCTTGGCACTTGGCTCCGGTACCAACATCCGAGAGAATCCATCACACAAACCCATCCTTACTTCAGTAAGAATCCCGTCCCTGTATTCAGAACCTCTCTATTTTTCTTAGTTGAAAAGTGGAATTTTGCTTCGTTAAATTTTCCTTCCTGATCTTTGTAGCACAGGATAACACTTGATAAAACTGCCCAGAATAAATCCTGTGAGGACAAATGTATGGTTATGAACACACCCGAGAGTAAAGCATACTATACGCACCAAAGACGATTGAACAGAGTGGGCTTGCTGTACTAATAGATAGAAGTCATCCATCCAAATACACATTACTTAATAAATGGAGATAGATAATATTTTTTCATAGAGAAATCAGTATCTCTTTGCTTTAGGGTATGGTCTTTTATAATGAGAAAAGTATGGTCATTAAACCTTGATTTTAATCATTTTTTGGATTTAGTTCTTTCCTTTCAATCATATTTGTTTATGATGATTGAGGATAATATATGCAGCTTGCTCTGTAGATTGTATTGAGTGCATAGTTTAGGAATGCTAATTATATTTGTGGAATCTATCCTAAGTTTTGTGGTTTGATTGTGAAATGTCACCCATTAGTTTGGCTTGGTCCCCAGTCACTGGTGCTATTTGGGGAGGTTCTGGAACCTGTAGGAGGTGGGGCCTAGTAGAGGAAGTAGTTTACCAAGGATATGCCTCAGAACAGCAGTTCTCAACCTTCCTAATGCTGCGAACCTTTAATACAGTTCATCATGTTGTGGTGACCCCCAACCATAAAATTATTTTCATTGATACTTCATAACTGTAATTTGGCTACTGTTATGAATCTTAAACTAAATGTCTTTGTTTTCTGGTGGTCTTAGATGACCCCTGTGAAAGGGTCATTCAATCTCCAAAGGGGTTGTGACCCATAGGTTAAGAACCACTGCCTTAGAAGGTTGTACCTACCCCCCGCCCCGTCCTTTTCCTATTCTCTGCTTCCTGTCTGTGAAATCCCCCGACTTCCTGGACCTGGGTACCATGGTTTTGATGGCAAAGGTCTGGGGCCAGACAACCACAGAGTGAGTCCTCTGAAACTGTGAGCGCAAACAAGTCTTCCTCCCTTTATGCTGTTTGCTCAAGCATTTTCTTTACAGCATAAAACTCAATAGCACACCAAGCTACACTAACATTTAGACTAGTCTGTAGGAGTCTGAGTAAAGATTGGTGTAAAAGGTTATAGAATGGTGGACTTAGAATGCTTGTAATCCCAGCCTGTGGTAGATTGAAGCTGGGGTACCATGAATTTGTGGCAAGCCTAGGTATTTTGAAAAGTTGATAATATATGGGTATATGAATTGGTACATATATAATTGATAGAGATTAATAGATGAAAGGTAGGTAGATGATGATAATGACAAATAGATAGATAGAGATAGATGTTTTAAAATCATATGGAGAGGCATATCCAGATTCCCTGTTTTTATCCCTGCCTCTACTTTCTTCAGATTTCCAGCTAGACCCACTGATGCCAGAATCCTGCTGACCAGCCCTTCCCCCATCGTGACTTACTTAGAAAGGGCTTTTGTAGCTCTCACTTCACCCCATAGAAGATCCCAGATGTAAACCTCCCGGAACTACAGAGAATGAGATCACAAATAATTAGCACTGCTCTGACCCTCTCCACAAAACCACCTCTGGTTGTCATGCTGCCCTAGAGTTTTCACAGAATTACAACCCTCTCCTTTTATAGCCTCTTATTCTTTAATTATTGTTGTTACTATAATCCCTTAATCCTGTGTGGTTAGGATTTA
Organism: Peromyscus attwateri; assembly: GCA_902168425.1. Classification (NCBI taxonomy): domain Eukaryota; kingdom Metazoa; phylum Chordata; class Mammalia; order Rodentia; family Cricetidae; genus Peromyscus; species Peromyscus attwateri. Next base: position 13,785 of record CABHPP010123641.1, read on the forward strand.
TTCCATCTGATACTAGCGTCGTGTGCCTTGTGGGTGTCCGAAGAAGCTGTTCCCTGACTAAGCTCTCTCCCCAACACCCACATGTGCCTCTTCATCAACCGCTGTCTTTCCTTGGCTTCTCCACAATGCCAAACATCTCTTGAGTGACTAATGAGCCATCGTCTGCGGTTTGCTCTTTATCATCCACCAAGAGACTTGCACTTGGTTCCTGTGCAGCTCTCTGACCTCATCACCTTCCGCCCTCCCTCACTACAATCAGTGCCCTCAGACTTCTGAGGCTTTTTCAACCCCAAGGCCTTGACAAGAGCTGCATCCCCTGCCTCAGTTTACTTTATATCACCCTGAATTTTAATGTAGATGGAGTCTACTTGTCTTTCAAATTCCTCTTTGGATTATTTTTAAAGATTTATTTACTTTTATTTAAAGCATATGAATGTTTGATTACATGTATGTATGTGTACCTCATGCATGAGGCACCCACAGTGGCCAGGAGAGGGTGCTGGATCCTCTGGAACTGGAGCTACAGATGGTGTTAACCACTCTGCAGATGCTGGGAATGGAACCCAAGTCCTCTGCAAGAGCTGCAAGAGTTCTTAACCCCTGAGTCATCTCTCCTTAGTAGCTGGATCATCCCTCAAGCGCCTCTTTAGATATCTTTCCTACCTCCTCAAGCCAAGGCAAGCTCTGTTGCTTCACCATGTTTTAATTCCTTTGAGTACACATCCTCCATTTGTGCTGGGCAGTCTTCTGTACTTCCTGCCTTTCTTATTAAAATGTAAGTTCTGTGGCAATAGGGTTCTCACCTATCACACACCTTCATGACTAAAGAACTATAGCCAATAGTTTGGGTGCTTAACAAAGTTTGTTTAGTGAGCAACGGGCTGCCCCTCAGGTGTATATTTGTATCCTGCTCTGTTCTCTGAGTTCCTCAGTGGATCATGTGCCACAGGGAAGAATCCTCTGTCTTTGATACATTGACTTCCACACCAAGCCATCTCCCTCAGTCAGGACGACTCTGAACCATCATGGCTTTGCCTGCTTTAGCCTTGGGTTCCCACCCATGTTCCAGGACAGACCTTGAGCTAGCCTGACCATGAAATCAAAATGGCTTGTCCACCTTTGAGCCTTTGTGCTGTCTCTGGGTTTCCTCTTCGCCAGTACTGGATGGCTAACACCTGAAATGAATCAGCCACATCTTTAAGGACAGTGATTATCCAGAAGAAATTGTTGAAGAGGAGTTTGCTTTTTACTTTAAAAACATACAAAGAAGTTATCAAAACCATGAACTGCAGAGATTTGGAGTTTGGGTCCCACTAGAGTCCAGCAGTCTCCAAAGAATGAACCTCCATAGGAAACGTCCATCCTTTGTCAACAAGACACATGAAGCCAAGGCATGTGTGTGGGAGCTCCTTGTCTGTGTGTTGTCTTCCGTATCTTTCTTTAGAACTTTAGACAGTTTTCCTTTGAAAATCGCAGTGTCTCATTTTACACATATAGCATTTTCCCCCTGTTCTTACCATGCTCCTGTTTTCTGGTTGGAATGTTAGTAACTCACTGGATACAGTTTTGGTCCCATTGCTTTGAAGACAGCTCTGTACAGTGCAGGTTCTTGATCTAGTCTAGAGAAAGTAGTGTTGTGTTATGGAACTCACTATATAGTGCAGACTGGCCTCAAACTTGGGATCCCCCTGCCTCTTCAGTCCTGAGGCTACAGGCATTGAGTCACTGCACAGCTAGCTCTATTTGGGTTGCCTTTTGGCTTCACGAGAGACTCCTACAGCTGAGAGTAATCTGGTTCCTGTCTTTAGGGTTTCCTTCTTCGGATTCGCCTTTGCTTCAGTTAGAAGCCCCTGCCCATTTCTCCCTACCCTCTGATTTACCGTAATCACTACTGTTGCCTGAAACTGTAGCACTTTAATTCATATAAAATAAATGTTCAATTACTGCTGAGCAGTGAGACTAACACCTGAGTTTCAACATTGTGGAGAAATCAAGCAGACACGTAGACTTTCATTCCTTGTACATTTCTGCTAGAAGCAGAGCTATGCAACAGGAGTGTACACATTAGAAGGAAGTGATCATGGTTTCCAAGGGCTAGTCTCCATTCCTGGAAGGCAGTTTTGGTTGATGGAACTTAAGCTCTATTTTCTTAACATTGCTTGCACTGTTCCCTTGGTTTGGTGTCTTTCTCAGTTCTTCCTGCCCATCTCTACCCTCCACATCTTAAGGCAGCCTTAGAGCATCCTCTACTCTCCATTTGTCCTTACCAAATAGCCCCCATTGCATTAGCATCTTCTTCAAAATGGATCAATGGACTAACAAATGCATAGCATGTTAAGTGGAGGACCGAGAAAGGCCAGCCTCTCTGTAATAATGTCAGTACTTACACATTGCATCTAAGCAGCTATGTTTGTGTGTTCATCTTTCTCAAGTCATCCATCTACAGCTGGTAACAAGCCATGGGTAAGCATTCAATGCTCAGTTGAGCAAGTGGCTCACAGTCATTCCACATTAGCCCAGCTAGAAGTGGTGTTTGATATGGAGAGAGGCATTCTGGATATCAGGATTATCCTGATTGGTGCCATAGTGGCACCAACTTTTTTCTTCTTGGACTTGAGGGCTACTATGGAAGGGAATTCACCCCTAGTACCATAAACCTATCCAACAACCCATGGCTGGGGAGATCACAGGCGAACATATTACAGTTGTTTTGTTAAATGGACATGTTTTTCTAATGCCTTCTAAATATTTATGTTTATACACATGAACTATTACTGCTTTCAGCCTTGAGTGTAGAACTGTCTTTTTGTGGTGAGGAGTGGAATACAGAGATTCGGAACTGGTCAAGTGCTAAGAATGAGTTAAGGGGTTGGGGATTTAGCTCAGTGGTAGAGTGCTTGCCTAGCTAAGCACAAGGCCCTGGGTTCGATCCTCAGCTCTGGAAAATTAAAAAAAAAAAAAGAATGAGTTAAGTGCTTAACCCTAAACAGGGTATCTATATCACTCCCTTCCCCGAAGACCAGGGAACATTGTGTAGGAATTGTGGAAAGAATGTAATATATGAACAGGATGATGGGAAAGAGTGCTATGTAATGCTGTCTTCTGGACATGAAATGAGCATTTCAATTATGAGCTCAGCAGCTGCCATTAACTGCACAAGATCTATAAGAGTTGAGCCTGTCAACATTCCATCATGGATTGGGGAAGGGCTCATGGGGTTCCTCCTTTCCATGATGAGGTATGGACAGTTAATAATAGGCTTCTGGGAAGGGGGAAGACTTTCCAGTTCTGTGGTATATCCACTGATAAGTTGCCTAAAGTTTATTATGTAATCTCCCACCAATGCTCACACAAGCAACCCTGATTGAAGTACATACACTCATGAAACTGGAAAAAACCCACCTAATTTATATGTATGAAATATTAGGAAAATTAAGTCAAAATTACCCTGATCACTTAGGGAGGTCCTGGAGGGGTTTTTGAATGACTCCCCACAATGTACTGTGTGTGTTGCCAGGGACCAGTGATGTTTAGCACAGAGCTGAGGCTCACAGAAAACAGAGGTGACCCTCCACTTAGATTGTTGACCTTGGAGGAGGCTAAAGTGGCTCTTGGTTGTGATGTGTCAAGAGAAAATAAGAGGGGGCCGTGACATTTATGGGACAAAAGAATATTACAGTAATGCAGAGGTAGTTTCACTGTAGCAAGCAGAAAATTAAAGCCTTTGAAGTTAATTGCTTGTCTGTGATTTGGGTTGGTCCTTAATAAGAATTGCAGAGTATAAATCAGCTATTGATAGATGAACAATTTGTTATTCATATAAGACATTTAATATTATATACTAGCTTCATTTTATCAACTAAAATTTAATAACTAAATGAATAAATCATTAAATATATAAATAGGTAAATTACATAAATCATGAAAATTACCACTCACATTGTGCCTTCAAGTTTAATTTACTGAACATGTAATAGGTTCTTCATCATTAAAATGCTCTTACTTTTAAAAAAACATTTAGGAAGAACAGGATTTTGTAGCCTGTGAAGAGAATGTAAAAGTTCATTAAGTTTTTCAATGTTTTGGAATGATACATTTGAAAAATTGGAATGCATAGTTAAAGCTAATAAGTGTTGACTTCAACTAATCAGTAGCTAGCTTGTGAAACCTTAGAAAGTGTTTTAGTATCTGGCAGGTTTATTTCACCTATAGTATATAAGAGACAAGTCCATTCCATAAAAATTTTTGGCACTAATTAATTCTTCTGTTGCTCAGTAGTATTGACTCAGTGGAAGAGATGGAGTTACTCCATTGTATTCCAGAAGCTGTTCTGAATGTTGACAGGAAGTACTTCATGGACACTGAACACACGAGGGACCAAGGTACAAAACAGAGCTTCATTCTATAATGTATGAGTAGATTTCCGATAGGCTTGCTCAGTATATGATAGAGGGTAAGACCTGTGGTTGATACTGGAGCCTGTCTGCACTTGGCTGAGTTTAGTGGTCTGGAAACACTCATGGAAACTTCTCCAAGGATATCCCATTTGGTGTGAATTCTGAAGATGGTACAGAATTTTGTGGACATGTCTGAAGCAACTGTCTGGATCAAAGGCTGGAGTTAAAAAGTATGTGCTTGAGAGGAATCTGGTATAAAGATGCGAAATTTAAAAGGAAGCTTGACCAGAGTTAGGGACCACGGATGCAACAGCAAGGATGCTAAATGCCACTGATAGAAGGAGGTGGGCTGCAGGCGTCCTCTGGCTGCTGCAGGCTTTCCTCTGGCTGCAAGGAGTTGTCAGGCAATAGTTTTGAATAGTTTCTCTGGCAGGGGTCAGGATGGAGAATGAAGAGAAGACTCTGGTAGGGTAGGTCAGGTTCAAAGTTACAGGAATAACACAGGTTTGATGGTTAGTTTTAAATGTTCAACTTGTTACAACCTAGAGTCACGTGGAAAGAGGGTCTAAATTGAGTAACTACCTAGATTGGACTGGCCTGTGGGCATGTCTGTTGGGTGGACTGACTTGCTTGTTAATTGATTCAGCCCACTATGGGCAACACTATTCCCTGGTTCTAAGGCCTGGACTGTACAAGAGGAGAGTGGACTAGCTGAGAATGAAGCAGGCAGTTGGCATAAAGGCATCTGTTTCTCTCTGCTCTTGACTGTGGATGTGACGTTTTTTGTTCCTGCCTTGATTTCCCAGAAATGATGGACCATAACCTGGAACAGTAAGCTGAAAGAAAATCCCTTTCTCCCCCAGGTTACTTAGTGCCAGGGCATTGTCATAGCAACGGAAGTGAAACTAGAACAATAGGTGGGAAACCATGCAGTCCTGGTGGAGGAAAATTCTGCGTGAAGTGGAGCTGTGACAGGGTAGAAGCTGTGTTAGCAGAAGCTGGGCAGTGCTGTGAATGGCAGGGTGAAGGGTCAAGAGCTGTCCCAAGGCATTCTGGAACAGCACTGCGGATAAGACATTCTTCCCTAGGAGGAGGCGCGGATAGAAAGGTTTTGGAGAGAAGGAAGAAAACTTCAGACCTAGATTAGGAAGTATCAGTCTGTCAATGGCCTTCACTTCCCAGAGTCTGATGGCAGTTTCTACAGGGTGTTGTAATAAAGACTTCTAAAAAGATTTCAATTAAAGGACACTGAGAACAACCAACTGGCATTTTGGGGAAGATTATTTGCAATCTATAGGCTCACCAAGTATATGTTCCCATAGTGTATGTCCATGAGGGTGCTATGATTATCCTCATTTTGTTGATATTTGGCAGTGGCCACTACAGATATCAGAACAAGCAAGATAAAAGAGAAAATTGTAGAAATACAAAAAAGATTTCCCAGAAAGGAGCCTGGGGAGTTTTAAAGAGCCCATGAGCAAAAGGAGAATTTGTCAGAGCGATGGAAGAAACAAAAATGTTATTAAGGAGGCCTATGAAATACCATGGCACAATGAGTGTTTAGCGGTTTCATATAGTGGAGAGAGTTTAAAGTGTTTGGAAAGCAGAAAACCAAACATGCTGGATGTAATAACTTGAGGTCATTGTTAGCCTTTAGGAGAACACTTCCAGCTGAAGAGCAGCTGGAAAGGCAGTGTGTGTGAACATTTTCTGAGGTGAGAACCTATGCATTCTAGAACCTGAATCCTGAACAGTTGTCAGAGCACTGGGCAGGCCCAGGGCTGGAGATGTAGATCTGTTGGTAGAGTGCTTGCTCACATGCAAGGGGCCATGGGTGTGATCAACAGCACATTATGAACTGGGCATGGTGGTACATGCCTATATTCCCAGTACTTCTTGGGGAATGCAGGAGGGTCAGAAGTTCAAGATCATCCTCAGCTAAAAAGTGAATTCAAGGCTAACCTGGGCTACCTGAGATCCTGAATAAAAATAAACAAATAAAAGAAATGTGCATATACTAACAGAGCTAGTATGATTAAGGGAAGGTGGGGCTTTTGTTATTTGGTTTTTATGTGTCTGTGTATGAGCCCTGTTAGTGTATGTGCATAAGCTGTATATGTAGGAGGCCATGGAGGTCAGAAAGGATATCAACTATCCTGGAACTGGAGCTACAGGCAGTAGCATGTGCATGCTTGGACATGCTGCCATGTGTATGCTTGGGACTGAACCCGGGTCCTCTGTAAGAGCAAAAACCACTTTTAATCACTGAGCCACCCACACACACCCAGGGAAGGTTTTCTTGGAACAATGAGACTTGTGCACGTTCGCCATCTAGGTTGAAGGAGGAGGTGACCGTGGAAGGAGGGAGATGTGAGGAGGTGGGTGAGGTATGGCCTAGATCCGGGGTAGATATTGAACAGATCAAGGGCACTAGTGAGGGAAATGGCCTTAGAAAGTCAAATCCTCAGTCACAAAAGACAGGAAGAAAGAGGGTAGTTAAGGACAAAGAGCGATTTTCTGTTGGGACAGAGTAGGAATAGATCATGTCTGAAAACTTTTAATCTCTGTAAAGTAGGTCATCTTCTTTGAGTGAGCCAGGGGGCCCCTGGAGAGGTCACGTCTGGAAAAGCAAAGACAAATTTGTCTTCCCAGTAAAACTTCATGATTTAAAGTTCCAGTAATTAAGGAATTTTGAGACAGAAGCAACAATTACTAAATGCAAAAGACATTTATACTGTAGATTTGACTTCTAACCATGGATGTTTTTAAGGACGCTTGAATCCAAGATTTTAACCTTTTGTGTATTTTATTAAAAGCTTTTATTTTTAGTGCAGTTCTAAAAATGATGGCTGATGTTGAAGGATGAGAGTCTCTGTGAGTGTGTGTGTGTGTGTGTGTGTGTGTGTGTGTGTGTGTGTGTGTTGGAGGTGAGAGGGGATACCTGTGCATTTGAGTGTGAGTGCATATGAAGGGTAGAGTGACAATCTTAGATGTTTTTCTTCAGGCACCATTTACCTTGTTAGTTTTTTACCAGGGCTTATCCCTGGCCTGGAGTTTATCAAATCAAGTAGGCTCACTGTCCATTGAGCCCTAGGGATCTGCCTGTCTCCACATCCTCAGCACTGGAATTACAGGCATGTGCTCCCCACACCCAGCTTTTTTTTTTTTTAAATGTGGACCTGGAGTTTGAAGTCAACACTTTACTGACTGAACATTTCTCCAGCACAAGAGTCTTATAAACCGTTTTTGTGTGTTCATATTTTTAAGGGCCACTGCCATGGTCTTCTTGCCTAGGACTGACCATACAACACAGGAGTGCCTTAGGAGTTACCTGCTCTATCCCACCCCACCCCACCCCCTGCTCCACATAGTTCTTAGGGTGAGAGGACTGTCATCCTTGATGGAATCCTTGTGGTAATCAATGGGAAGACAGTATGCTGTCAGAGACCTGGAACAAAAGCATCTGATGTTTGCTCATCTGTATTGCTGCGTCTGGCACAGTGTTTCTCTTGCTAGATGAATTAGTAGTTTATTTCCGGTAAGACCTCCCACCGCCACCATTGTTAGATAAAAGTAAAGCAAAGCAAAACAAATAAACGTAGCCTCCACTTAGAACTCCCAGGGAGTCCACTCTGTCTCCAATGTGCTATGTCATCAGAGCCTGGGTCATCACCTTGGAGAACTGTTTCTTCTATGGCCCAAACCCTCAGCATTTCTTTTCATCATATCCCTGATTCAGTAGGTTCATGGAGCTACGGAGCAAGGCATGGGTTGATAAACAGAGCTAATAAGCAAAAGTAGACAATATCATTTATGTGCGAACAGATTTGAGATGAGCATGTTTGCTAGGTACTCACATCTCTAGAGAGCCCTGTCGAGAGAATATCCCTCTCCATTTCCCTAAAATGGCTCTGCTCTGAGTTGAAATTGAGACCTCTCATCAGTCTGGGTTTGAGCAATGCAATAACAGTGCCTGGAGACTGCTTTATGCTCTGTAGCCGGGCCTCCCGGAAGTTAGGACGGAGGAATACAGATGGGGCAAGAAATTGAGCTGAGCCTGAGAGGCCCTGAGTCTGAGCTCTGAGTGTGTGTCTCATCCTGTAGTATGCAAACCATCAAAGAAGAAGCTGGTGTGGAGGAGGTGCCTGAGGAGGGCACAGGCTCCTGGGGTAGCCATCTAATTCAGGGCCTTGTGAGAGGTTAGAGATTTGCTATGGAAGACAGTTGGAAACCTCAGAGAATAGTTAAGTATGGAAGTATGATTTGATGGCAGCACACACACTGGAAGATTAAAAGGCAAGAGAAAGGAAATCGGCTGTTTTCACAGTCTAGGCGTGAAGGCTAAGGGCATGAAGCAATAAAGACCCGTCTGTCTGTCCTGATCACGGAATCCGTGGAGGATACCTGGCGTGTGTGTGTAGCCCCTAGATGTGTCAGTTATGCAGAAGGTAAGGGGCTTGACTCTTCCCAAAGATCGCTAAGTCTGTCCGACAGTGCACTTTTGCTATGAGTCCTGCTTTGAGAAAGAAGGGGCTCTCTAGGCAGTGTTGTTACCTTACCTACAATGCAGAATTCTCCAGCCAAGCCAGTTTGGACAGTGTTACCATCTTACCTACACTGCAGAGTTCTAATACTGCACATTACTAAAAAATCTAAGAAGATTGGAAAGAGGAAAACATGCTTATGTTTTGTGAACCCATTATTTCTTGAACTTTGGGAATGCAGTGTTATGGGAACAAAACCTTCCACATTGTTCTAACACCACAGTTGCATTCTGAATTATAAAGCAAGTGCAGGAATTTTAATTCCTTTTAAGAGATTTATATTTTTTATAATTTTTAAGTATGTGTGTATACCTGCATGTGTGTGTGCATGTGTATGTGTGTTTGTATGTGTGTGAATTAAAACCCTACAGCTGTACACAGCTGCTGAGCCACATACCCCCAAGCCTGTTCACAACTGATAGTTGCCAGGAGAGGGAAAAACAGATTTCTTCAATGGAGTGACACTGGGTATATCAGCCGCACTCCAGGATGGGCCCCATGATCAGGAAGAGTTGGTCAACACAAACCAGAGATTGACAGTGGATGTCTTCTAGGAGACAGTCTGCTTTATTTATTGAGAGGGGTTTTTGCTCATCCTAGAACTTGAAGATTCAGCTAGTCTACCTAGCCAGCTTGCCAGGTCCTATCTCTGTCCCCAAATGCTAGGATTATAGGCAAGCCACCACAGACCAACATTTCTGTGGGTGCCTGGTATCCAGACTCCAGTCCTCACGGCCCCTGCTCCTGTCTGTGCTTGTCTTTGTCCTGATTTCAATGTCTCAACTTCTTCATCTTTGTCCCTTTCTTTTATTCTTTGCTGCTCTTTTCTGTGTTCTCCCTGAAGCCGGCTCCTCAGCAAACACAGCATCGAAGCCCCATAAATTATATGTCGTGTATGATGGCCCCCTTTCCTCACCCCTTTTCAGACACACAGTCCGGGCTTTGATGATCCCAAATCCTTTGCCTTGGATGCTCACTCTGTTTTCTTGGCTCTTGTGGATTCAATTCTGCTTTTTCCATTTTACTTCACTGCTTCTCCTTGCCGACTCTCTTCTGTTCCATCATTTTAGGAGTGAGGCCTGGAGAGGGATGAGAGTTGGCCTTTGTTCTGACCCCCCAAGCAAATCAAATTCTTTTTTTTAAAGCTGACCCAGGAATGCATTTGCTTCCTGTCTGCATAGCATATAATTAATTACTATTATTTTCAAAGAATGTTCACATTCCTTATCTTGCTGGTTAATACACATCATTTTTCAAACCTTGGAATGGTGACCTGGCATCTCGAGTAAGGGTGGTCCCACAAATCAAATGAAGTGTGACTTTGGTTTCATTTCTTGTTGCAACATCTGGTCTTGCTTAGCGCACAGGAGAGAGAGAGAGGTAGAAAGCATGCAAACGTCCTGGGTGCCTCTGCAGTGGTGGCATTCTCTGCCTGTCATTGTGTTATGAGAATGACAGCCTTCAGGAAAGGGAGGAACTGGATTCTACAGCCCAGTTTGCCAGAACTTTCATGCATGTCTACAGACACGAAAGCTCTGTGTGACCATTCTTCAAAATCCAGTCTGAGACTCCCACCTTGAACAAAGAAGTTGAAGCACAGGTCACCAGGGTTGGTGGTGACATGATTTACTTGCTGTAATGTCAAATTAAATGTCATGGTGCTAATAAGGGTCATGTGCACCAAGGCTGCCCCTCAGCATCACTAGACACAAAGAATGTCTGTCCTCTCAAGAATCCTAAAACTCCCTCAGAGAAAAAAAAAATTTTTCTCTGACTTGTGCTGTACAGACTCAGGTTTGTATTGCCTGTACAAAGTCACTGTGCCCCATAGAAGGACAGTGTTGGTCTCCAGAACCAGCCATGTGTGCCAAGCAGGTGAGGTCTCCAGAACCAGCCATATGTACCAAGCAGGCAAGATCTCTAGAACCAGGTTTGTGTGGCAAGCAGGTGAGCTCGTCTCTAGAGGACATGCATGGTTTATATAAATCCATTGTGTTTACTAGAAAGTCCCTCTTGGATGCCAGCCCAAAGACTCAGCTCCCTCATACTGAATTTATCTCTTGAATTTTGACAAAGGGAAATGTTGGGATGAGTGGAGAATGGTCAGTAGGTCCAGAGGGTTTCTTCTTACTTTATGGGAGTGAAGGTATTGTTTTTTTAAATCACATTTGAAAAGAACAGCAGGAATTTTCAATAGCATTTGTTTCATTTTACAGAGTAGGCAGTTGTGGTTGAAATAGGATGTTTACTCACTTTCCTGAGATCCCATTCCTGTGAGGTTTGTAGATTCCTCATGACTCTGAAGAGTTCTTCAAGTACGAATAAGCTGAAGTTTACAAATGATGTTCTTTATAAAACTTTTTAAGGTCATGTGTGCACGCGTGTGCGTGTGTGTATGTGTGCGTGTGTGTGTGTGTGTGTGTGTGTGTGTGTGTGTGTGCTTGCATATGAGTGTATACATTTCATGCATGAGGTCAGAGGACAGCCATGGATATTGATCCTCTGGTACTTTTCACATTTTGTTTGAGACAGCTGTCTCATTGGCCTGGAACTTCTTCACCACAGGGGACAGGCTGGTGGCCCATGAGCCTCCCAGGTGTCCCCCTGTCACCTTCAGACTTGCAGTTGGGGAATTAGAAGTACGCACAGTGGCACCTGGGTTCAGGGAAATCTGAACCAAGACCTCAGGCTTGTGGTGAGTGCCCTAGCACCTGAGCTCTCCCCCTGCAAAGGGATTCCACGGGATGGGGGGGGGTGGCACTTGCTCAAGGCTGGGCCCATGGTGTTAGCCCTGCTTTAGTTACTACACTCTGTGTTGTAGTATTGTATTTTACTTTTTTCCTCCAGGAGCGTGGAGCGGAGGGGCATGGAATGCACAAACCCTCCGGGGAGTGGAAGCTTGGCTTGTCAACACACCTTGACTTTGAGCTGAAGTTTCAAGCTGTACCTCAGAATGGGTTCCATGAGCTGAAGGGATTCTTTACAGTGTGACTTCATGCGTGAAACATGAGTGCCGAGTAAATTGTGTTTGTCTAAATTAAGATGGTCTTTCTTAATGTACCACAAAAAGTGTGCTTTTGGTTAGGGAAGCAATGCCAGTGTATGGCGCGCGAGATTAGTGAGGCGTTTGACAAAAGAGTGCGACATTTAGCTTTGGGGAATCCAGTATTGCGATGTGCTCTAAATGCAGCCAGAAATTAGAGCTGGACTTTGTATATGCTGAAGCTTGAGGCCTGAGAGGATGGGCATCTCTAGTCTAATCATAGCCCTTGCTAAGACTTAACTTGAAAATAAAATATGTAAGTTAAATGCCACTTATCCCATTGGGAAGCCTTTTGGTGGTATCTATCAATATCCTTAACTTGTCTTTGTATCAGGAGATTTAAGAAGGATATATGTCTAGAGATGTTTGTTATAGCTTCACTTACTTATGTGTTTATTATTTAGTCAACTGAGATTGTGATTGAAAAGATATTCAGGATAAATATTTATAGTCTATGGAGATCGTTCTTAGTCCACTTCTATCAGTCAGAGTTCAGCATGGTATGTACATCCTCTCTTCCTTTCTGTGCACACACATCCATGCATTCAATATACATATTTAACAATGTGTATGTATAGCCAAAATGTAATTCTAAAGAAAATTGTATGTCTGTAGATATGGTAGCTCAGGAACTTAGGTTCTTTTCATTGAATTATCAGTGTATGTGTGCACCTGTGTTGTGCATACACAGAGGCCAGAGGAGGATGGTAAGTGTCTTGCTCTGTCACACTCTACCTTATTCCTTTGAAACAGTGTCTCTCCACTGATCCTGAAGCCAAGCTGATGGCAGCAAGGCCCAGTGATCCTCCTGTCTCCAACTCTCCCTCAGCACTCAAGTTTCAGACATGTGCATGGCCATGCTGGGCTTCTCACATGGCTTCTGGGACTCTAACTCAGGTCCTCATACTTTGCAGCAAATACTCTTACCCAGTGAGCATCTCTCCAGCCTCAAGTTTTTTCTCTGTGTGAGGAAGCATAATTCATTTCTGAACTTTGGAAAATTCTGAAGTCAACTAAATGTGTTGGTTAAGATTAGTCCCCTTTCGAATCACAGCAGCGTGATTGTGCTGCGGTGAGGACAATCGTTGACACGTCTGGGCACATTTACAGGATCTTTTTTTTTTTTTTTTTTCCGAGACAGAGTTTCTCTGTGTAGCTTTACGCCTTTCCTGGATCTCACTCTGTAGACCAGGCTGGCCTCAAACTCACAGAGATCCGCCTGGCTCTGCCTCCTGAGTGCTGGGATTAAAGGCGTGCGCCACCACCGCCCGGCCAACATTTACAGGATCTTGTACATGGAAACAAATGCTAGAATTTCTGAGTCATGAAGACTTTTTTTCCCCTAGATCCTTCAAAATACACCCTATCATCACTACTGTACCTGACAAAAATCTCAGCATTGGCTTTGTCACCAATGACTAAGGCATCACCAGCCCCTTTCCCTGTCACCTTGAGATGCACAATACATCTTTATGTTTTATGATACTGGGTTTCTCACTATTAATTATCTTTGCATATTCTGCTTACTTCATCTCCTAGCTTTTCACATGTATACACTTAAGAACCGATGGCACCACATCATTAGTTTCCATGATCATACGTTGTAGCCACACACCCACTGTTGGCATGGCCATGCTGTTAGAAACAGCCTATTATCAGGTCTGTGGTTTGCGCTGAAATTTACACCCTGCAGGCCATCACCTAAGCAAACTGTGCAACCTGCTCTCTTCCTGTACATTTGCCTTTGATCTGACATTTTTCTTTGCTGGGGTTCCAGCCCTCTGTAAAACTCTTTGTGTAATATCCTTATGCATATTAGCGGCTCATTTTAAAGATACCTTCCTGACAAAGATGTCATCTTTCTATGAAATCTTGTGTGTATGTGCATATGTGTGTGTGCACTCATTGATATTCATGTGTGTGGAGCCAGAGGACAAGCGCAGGTGCCATTTTTGAGGGATTCTGTTGACCTTATTTTGGCTTGCCCTTCACACATTTGACTGTTCTGGCTGCCCAGTGAGCCCCAAGAATCCACTTGTGTCCGCCTCCCCACCATCAGTATTACACGTGTGCACCACCGTAGCTGGCATTTTCTTGCAAGGGCAATCAAGCTCAAGTTCTTGTGCTTTTGGAGCAGGTACTTTACCTACAGAGTAATCTCCCTAGCCCACTCACCTTTGTGACCGCTCTTATCATATTGTGTGAATACAGGATTGTAGTTAGTATCATTTGTGTAAGTGTTCAAGAAACTTTACTGTAGAGGACCAGATGATGGGCAGGTTGCATGTACTGGCCTCACTCTCTTTATTGCATTCCACTCTGCGGTGCAGAACGGAAAAGTAGCCAGACATGATACTCAAACATGATGGTGTTCTGAAAAAACTATATTTACAGAAACATTTGGCTGGCCTCTGGACTGGCTTTCACAGATCCCTATAGCTCTAGCTACATCTAACTACTGTGAGCTTTTCTAGTCTTTAATTCTGGTCTATGCATTTCTTGAAGATAAAGCTTGAGTAAGTGGCTATGTGGCTTAATACATAATACTTATATATCCAAAAGGTACCAGACAAGTAAAATGTCCTAATATCATGATTACTAGAAATATTAATGATTGTAATATAAGCCATGACTATTGGATTATTGACATATCAAAGCAAGATTTGACTCAAACTAATTTGGCATCTATTTGAGACTTATACTACTTACTTGCTAACAGACTAGGTTTAGTGTATGCTTAGAAAGCCACTGTTACCAAAATATTTTCAAGAATAAAAGGAAATGAGAGAGAAAAAGAACCTACTTTAGTCTAGCACTTAAAAAAATTCATGATTCAAAACATGACAGTTATAAATGTAAGCTGAGTGCAGTGGTGTTTATTCCTGTCCGGGAAGGGTTATGTGGGGGCTGATTGGTTTAGGAGTTAACTAAACCCAGCAGCAACAGACATGAACAATGCGAGATCCAGAGAGCAAATGCAATGGATGGCCGACACTGTGGTTTTTTACTTTTGTATTTTGTTTCGTGTCCTGATGGGGTACTGTGTAGAGAGATTGTGAAAGCACTTTGGGTTTTGTTCAGCACGCTTGTCTCCCTTGTAAGCCTTATCTGAATCTAAGGCTTTACTAATGTGTGAATAGAAAGCCTCATTGATTCTATGGTTAATATGGCACTAAGAGGAATATGGAATGAATTTAGTCATTTAGAAGCCACAGGCTATAGAAACTATTAAGCTATAGAAACCATATAAGGATACAAGCTATAAAGTCCATTAATAATTGGGCATTCACACATATGCACATAAATAAAATGAATTGGGCAGAAAAAAAGTGAGTCAATAAATATATATCATACAAACACATGTGGAGGAGTACAGGAAAATAAACTATACATAAGTAATTAAGGGGTATGAAATTTTATAAAGTATGAAAGAGATGATGGCTCAGTTAGTAAAGTGCTTGCCTTGCAAACACTGACACCTCAGTTTGACCCTTAAAACCTACATCTTTTAATTTAAAAAAAAATGCCAGGTGTGGAGATGCATGCTTAATCCTACCTACCACTAGGAAAGTGGAGACAGGCAGACTCCTAAGGCTAGCTGGCCAGACATCCTGCAACCCGGTGAGTTCAAAGCCATTGGGAGACCCTCTCTCAAAACAAGGTGGAGTCTAGAGAGATGGTTGACAGGTCAAAAGCACTTACTGCATTTGCAGAAGATCCTGGCCCAGTATCCCACATCAGGCAGCTCATAACCACCTGTTAGACCCAGTTCTAGGGAATCTAACATCCTCTTCTGGCTTCTGAAGGCACATAAATGCACATGGTTGCCGGGCGGTGGTGACGCACGCCTTTAATTCCAGCACTCGGGAGGCAGGCGGATCTCTGTGAGTTCAAGGCCGGCCTGGGCTACCAAGTGAGTTCCAGGAAAGGTGCAAAACTACACAGAGAAACCCTGTCTCAAAAAACCAAAAAAAATAAATAAATAAATAAAAAATAAAAAAAATGCACATGGTGCATATAAACTCACATAGGCATACACATACATACACATAAATAAAATGAATAAATAAATCATTTGCAATAATAAAACCCAAAGAAGACAGCATTCTGAAAAAGAGCAGCCATCTTCTTCTGTCCACACATGTATGGTCACCCACACAAGCATGCATCTGCACAAACACACATGCATGTACACACACACACACACACACACACACACACACACATTCAGAAGTGTGAAAAAGTTTGTATAATTACATGGGAAAGCTTTGAGTTGCAATATGTCTCCCTAATGGCCATAGAAAGACCAAGAATCCAGTCATGTCCCATCATTTAAGCATCATGGTTTGTAGTTTATCTTCCAGTAGTGCAGGACATTTTTTTGTCTCCTTCAACTTTTTTCTTGCAAGACTATGCTTGTTCCACCCATTCATGGAAAGAACAGCTTGGCTCGCCACCCTCCAGTGGAAATGAGTTATGAGCCCGTTATCTGGAGCTACAGAGTGGCTTTAACCTCTGAATAGTTGGATTTCAGTAATTAATGCAGACCTCATTTCGTCTTAGCTGTCCTCCCACCTCCAAGAATTCCTTTTCCTGTTCTGATTTGTAGGTCTATAGACGATAATGAAGGTAAAGCTCAAATTACCCCATTAGGGACCATGTTGAACACTTCTATTGCTCTCCAAGTTGTCAGCATTAATGTCCCATTTCTTCTTCAGTTCCTGTCAATTCTACAAGTGAGTCATTGTGGCACTAATAATACTGTGGCCTCTTCTGTATGTTTCAAAGAAAATATTCTGTGTAAGATAGCACCCATCTTAAAATGATTTGTCATGGGCTCATTTGTTTAACTTCTTAAGTTCAAACACTAGGCTGTGAGCTAGACATGTAGAGACTGAAGTTTTCTGGATGTCGGTTTCAGGTCAAAATGATGACTCACAGAGATGTGACCCAGGTACTTTGAATAACAGCAGAGAGGGCGTGATGCACTGACTAAGCCCACTGTGTACACCCACATGGCAGCTGGCTGGTGTGAGCATCTTCAAGGGTCTCAGAGTGCACAATCCATCCTCAACTCATTGAGCATAAACTATTCTTTCAGGAAATACATCTTCTCCTCATGCTGATTAGCAAATAGTTCCGAGTGATTGATTATCTTTGGATGACCGTGTCAAGTTTGTAATGTGTTTGGTGTTCCAACCAAGACAGGCATTCCTGGAATTGCTCCTTGATTTGACGTTTCATCAACTCATTCACACACTCATCATTTACCACCATGAACCAGGCATTATGGTATGGGTTGATGACACAAAGTTGAGCAAGAACGTATAGAGAGCCTCATGAGATGGAAGTAAAAAAAGAATAGATGCCAGCCCATTATTACATTGCATTCTTTATCAGTGCGACAGTGGAATCATGGACAAGAGCACCAGGGGGACATAGAAGCATCAGAATGAGGTCCAACAAAAATACCCAGGAGGAATTTATATTACCATCAAATATTTAAGAAAAGTTAGAATAATGAGACTACATTAGAACATGTGAAGAATTTAGAGACACATGAACCAGAATCAGACTTTTAGGAATGACTAATGTTTTTGTATGACCTGAGCAATGGGAGCTGGTGGCTAGGTGATTAAATACAGGAGCTAAATAAAATGAAGCTGAACAGATTAGAGATGGCTCAGTGGTTATTAGTATGGACTACTCTTGCTGAGGACTTGAGTTTGGTTCTTAGTTCCTGCATGAAGTACCTCACAACCAGCTGTAACTCTAGTTCCAGGGGATGCCCTCTTCTGGCATCCCAGGGCTCTACAGTCATGTACACACACACACACACACACACACCACACACTTTTAAAGGATTAATTTTTATGTAAAACAGAGGAGTCTAGATCCCAAAAGGCTGATATGTTAATTTAGAGGGTGGGTGAGGTGCTGTAACTTAGAAAACGATAGTGTAGGATCAGGGAAGAAGACAGCTTGCCTGTTCTATGGCATTCCAGAAGCAAGCCAACATCATGTCACAGCCTTAGACAACCCCCCTCTTTTCAACAAGGGGGTTTCCATAAGGTTTAGAATATGATCTGCAAAATAAACACATGTCTCTCCTCCCTTAATGGAATTTATATACTAGCAGCAAAGTGTGTATTACTTGTCCATTCTCAGCTGTAGTTCCCTTAAGCTCTGGAGGCCTGTGCAGCCTGCCTGGTTCTCGCAAGCAATTTCCCTTTGTTTATACTAGTTTAGCTTAATATAAAAAGGACCAGAGATGTTATCAGGGGAGATATAAGACATAATAAGGACTCAGTTGGTACCTGTAGGAGGGTAGGCACTGGGCCAGGCTATTTACAGGGTACCTCACTGTATTTCAGCCCATCTATCAATGTTATGCTTACCTTCATTGTTCTTGTATGTTAAATAAATACCTTGCTTCATTTCAAGTAGCATGGTATGTAGGCACATTCGGGGTTTTCAGGGTTTTAGGTGAACTTGCTCTGTCTAATACCCAGCACTTTGCACATTTCAATACCATCCAGGCTGAGGAGGATCTTTCTGAACCTGAATGTAAAGTCCTTAGATAAGAAAGTATGTTCAACACCTTAGCTAGCTCTATGCCCATTCAAATTGGTCATATTGGTCCATGTGAGTGCTAATGAAGACACGTGACCATGTAACATTCTGTCCCTTTGACTCTTCTGCACTCATATCCTGGAATCCAGAATGTTTGAGACTATCAACCATCAGACACTCTCTGGGTTTCAACCCCTGCTATCCAAAGCAGGAAGCTGACTTACTCTAAGCCTTTCACTCCAAGTCCCTGGGTTCTGTTTTCACCGGCAAGACCTGACCACACTTTGTAGATCTCTCCTGGGAAAAACTTCTGGGCCACTTGTAGGTATCAAAGAGTTAAACTCAATCTCAATTATTGTCTGTTGACTGTGACCACGAAAAGACAGGAGATCCTACCAAATTGGAAGAACTCTCTCAACACAGAGTTCTTGGAAAGCCTTGGAATTCCTGTTTTTATTTTAAGTTTTAAATATGGAACTCCTTACAGATGCTCTATAGAATTTCATGGAAAATGTTATCCCAGTATTGGTGAAATTACTAAGGCCACTCCACATAGTTAAAAGGAAGATTTATTTAGTGGGTAACTTACAAATGAAGGGATAGGTAGGTGGCGGGTTCTGGAAAAAATGCAGCGCAGTCCAGCAGTGTTCTCTGGAGAACTCTCCTCGGTCTACCTCTCGCATCCGGGTCCAGCAAACAAGAGAGCTGCGTGTCCTGGTCTCAGGTCTTCAGGCCCTCCCTTGGCCCCACCTTGAAGGCATGATAGTTACGGAAGCCTTAATGGGGGTTGGAACTTCCAGACCAAAGCCGGAATGGCTACCCACTACATCCCAGAGGCAGAAGAGAGCATTTGTTGCTTTATCACTTTGCATGAACATACTACAGAGTATGAATGGACAAATTTATAGTCTCAAAGAGAAGAATGGGAAATGTGTAAGCGTGGTATAAGATGAGTGGACCTTGGTCCCTGGAAATAGTAAAGAGAATTATAGCCACTTATAGCTTAATATTTTTAAAAGAAGCATTTGTTTGCAGGTTGATTTTCTGTTGTGTCAACAGTTTATTATTGGGTTATGAGCTTGCTATGCAGCCAATTTAGAAACATCAGAAAAGCATGATGGATAGGGGTATTGTTTTTAGTTATTAATTAAGAGTCCATATAAATAACCATTGCTATTCTAAATCAGAAGTTCTTAAGAGGTACTGAAATGCAGGATAAATACAGCATTTATTGGAAATGTCTGTTAAATATAATGAGAAAAACAAACAAAAAAACAAACCCACTGAGCCTGAAAGTCAGAGGACAGGCCATCAGCCATGGTGCCGTGCTTTTGGTCTTTGAGACACTGAGAAAATCTTTGAATTGTCTTATGCTTTTGTATGAGATGAGTATATTTGCAGGAAAAAATGAAGATATAAAATGCCTAGTCAGTGCAGATGCCTGGCTCCGGGACTCCCCACATCATGTCATGGTGCAGGAGTCTGCAGGTGCATTTCAAAGAGCTTAGTCTCCTGTCAACGAAGGAACAAACCAGCCCCCCATAGCTTCACACACCCACTTTCCATTAAGTATGTTATTATACCAGACCCATGCTTCCAAAAGTTTTATGGTATATTAGCTTTTTTATCCTTTGTCTTTGAAATATATGATCCTAGAGACATACCAGGGAATTAGCAAAAATAATCATTTTGAATTCATTACCAGGTAGCAAATAAAATAACAAGACAAAGACTTACTGCTTCCTGTTTGACAAATGACTAGCCTCATTCAGTTACTTCAAAGTTAAGTTTAGAAGGAAGTAATAAGGAGAGAGAGAGAGAGAAAGAGAGAGAATGAATCCTCGGATAATTTGGCCTCAAAGTTTTCAGATAGAAATATGTGCTGTGTGCCTAAATGCTTTCTTATTTTGTTTTATTTTGATTTTTCCATTTGTGTGTGTGCTTCTGTGAATGCATGTTTTGTATGTGTGTGGGCACATGTCTGGATGTGTGCATGAGCATGTATGTTCATGTAAGTGGAGGCCTGAGGTCAATGTCAGAACTCATCCTCCATTACTCTTCCACCTTAGTCGTGGAGGCAGCATCTCTCAGTCCAACCCAGAGTAAACAATTCGATATTGCTAGCCAGCTTGCTCCCGGGATCTCGTGTCTGCATTCTCAAACTGGGATTCCCGCCAGGCCTACAAGCATAGGTTACATAGGTTATGGGGATCTGAACTCCTTTCCTAGTACTTCCGGGGCAAACATTTTAAACGCTGAGTCCTCTCCCCAGCCCCTAATTATTTAAAAATTTTAATTTATTAAAACAATAGTAAGCAGTTATCAACTATGATGATGATGATGTTTGCACTTTAAGCAGCATGCATGTGGAGGTCAAAGAACTACTTTAGGAAGTGGAGTCTCTCTTCCACCATGAGTCCCGGGGATTGAACTCAGGTCATCATGCATGCATATCAAGTGCTCTACCTCTTAGCCATCTTGCTAGCTTCTGTGTAGTCTGTGCAAATTGTGTAAATCTCATTGGTAATTGATGACACAACCAGCAATTTAATGCTATGCACATTCTCAATTTTTTACATATTGCTGAGGTCTCTAAGGTTTCATTTCTTATGAAGACCCAAATATATCCATACGCACATTTTCTTTGTGCGTCGATTAGAAGTATGAAATCCTGGAATCACCTTGTTTGATGTATCATAGTGTCATTGTCTGTGTTCCCCACATGAGCTCCTTCATCAGGGAAGACAATGAGTTACAAGACTCTAAATGAAGGCGTCTTATAAGTATGGTATGTTTGGGTCAGAGGCACATGCTGCTGTGTGCCACTGCTGGCTGGCTGGAGTCATGCACTCCCAGTTGTACCCCCCCAACACTCTCTGAGTGCTGAGATCCCTCACTCGCTGAACGCTAACTATCTCTAATGGCTTCCTTTTAAAAAGGAAAACATGCTTAGAGCATTATTTTGCTTATTGATTTTTTTCAAATTAAATATTCTAATGGGTCCCAGTTGTGGTTTTAATGATGAGAATTCCTTGAAGCCCATCATGGAAATGTGGAAAAGAATCTTATTGGGCACTGAGCTTAGTATTAGAGGCAGCTTTCCACAGGATGCTCTCTCCATAGAGTTCTCGCTCCCCATCCTTCCTTCTCTCCCTCCTGTTTCTCTTGCCTGCCTCTTCCATACATTCTTTCCCCTTCATCAATCTCTCCCTGCCTTCTTCCTTCTTTTCTTCCCTCTCACTGCATCCCTTTCTAACTTCCTTTTCCCCCTCTCCCCTCCTTACAGAAGTCAACCAAAATTTCCTATATACTAAAGATGAATTATATAAGGAACTAAGAATGTAAGAAACTGACTTTATTATCTAGAAAAAAGTCATATTTCTTTTTGCTTCTAATTCATGCTAAAGTTTCCATTACACACACACACACACACACACACACACACACACACACACACACACCTGAATTGTAACTACCCATAATCTCTCCAGGTACTTTATCATGTAGCACCATTATAGAACCTACACTACCTAATGTGACCTGCCACACACTCTAGACACCACTAGTTTCACCTTGGACCTTGAGTAGGCATGGTAAACACAAGGCACACATCCACGAGTGGAAATGCTTGGCTCTACTGTTCCTGGCTATGATTCTTGCAAACTACCTAACTGAGGTCAGGTCACTCACCAGTCTAATTGTTTTTCATTTGTGAGAGAAAAATGCCCACACTCTCCAACTGGCCTATCTTTCAGGAAAGATTCATATAAGGAAACACCACTATAGCAAGGGATTTGGGGATGGCTCCTTGCAGTTAATTTTCATATACTTTTGGGAACTTAAACCGCCAGGCACAGGGAGGGTTTATAAACAATTGCTGTAAACTTTTTAACAGCTAACCTTAAACAGGGGAGTATTCCTCTCTTGTTGAATGGATGGTGCATGGAATTTCTGGGGCTCCTTAGAATTCAGAGGAACCCATTGTTGGATGATTATGCCTTTGACTTTCCTCACTCGATGCTATCCACTCATCCAGTTAGCATTAGTTAAATGATGGAGCCTGCCAGGAACTGGTCTTGGCATCACCAAAGAAACTGATCAGTTCTAGTGTCGTACTTTAGAACCAAACAAGGTTGTAGTTACATTATTGGAGGTGTGGCCTTGTTGGAGAAAGTGTGTCACTGGGGGAGGGTTTTGAGGTTCCAGAAGCTCAAGCCCGGCCCATTGTTACTCTCCTTTCCTGCTGCCTGCCCATCTGGATGTAGAACTCTCAGCTACCTCTCCAGCAACACGTCTGCCTGTGTGCCTCCATGACAATAAGGGACTAAATCTCCAAACTATAAGCCAGCCCCAATGAAAAGTTTCCATATAAGAGTCATATGGCCGGGTGTTGGTGGCACACGCCTTTAATCCCAGCACTCGGGAGGCAGAGACAGGCAGATCTCTGTGAGTTCGAGGTCAGCCTGGGCTACCAAGTGAGCTCCAGGAAAGGCGCAAAGCTACACAGAGAAACCCTGTCTCGAAAAAAACCAAAAAAAAAAAAAGAGTCATATGAACATGATGACTATTTACAGTAATAAAAACCCTAACTATGACAGAAGTGTATGTTTATATGTGTGTGTATGTATAGCTATATCTTATATATGTGTCAAGGTAACAGGCATTATTTTTATACTTACGCACACTTTTTCCCTACATAAAAGCACAAATTTATTTTTCACACAACATGTGCATAGGTGTTTGACTGCATCTATATTTGTGCATACATGCATGCCTGGTGCCTACAGAGGCCAGAACGTTCTTTGGAACTGGAGTTACAGAAGGTTGTGAACCACCATGTGCATATTGGGAATTGAACCCAAGTCCTCTGGAAGAACAGCCAGTGCCCTTAACCATTAATCCATCTCTCTAGCCCCAAGAGTAACTTTTCTACCCAGCATGCACTCCACAATACTGTTATATAACGATAATGTTAGAAAAATGATCCACAGCTAAAAAGTAGAGAAACAAAGGTGTTAAGTAGCTCATATTCTCCCAATTGATCTATCGATTGATTGGTTAGTTTGCTTTTTTTTTTTTAGAGAAGTTCTCAGTGCATGCTGATCTCAGTCTTGCACCCCTCCTCTCCCAGAAGACTGGGCACTGGGATTATAAGCATGGGCAACCACATAGAGCTTCTTTTAAATTTTTATATAGAGCAGTATTAACAATTTGGGAATCTTGAAGCTGAGGTAAATTATTTGCAGTTTGATCTCTTCATAGCTGAAAATTCATGTCCAACTTCAACATACTTAATACATTAATAATGGAAATCAGATGCCAAATGCCACCTGTTTTGTTCTGGGGTTCTTTCTTTGTCTCTTTCCTTCTGAGATGAGTGCCCTTTCTGTGGTAAACAGGTGGAGTTAAATATACAGACTCATGAATCACCTAATGATAGGGATACATAGGGATATGTTGAGAAAAGGATCATTAAGTGATTTTGTTGTCTGGACATCATGGTGTGTGCTCAAGACAGTTGCAATGCTGCTAGGTGATGCGATTTTATGGACTGATGTCACTTTCACAGCCATCATTGGTAGAAATATACACACAGCACTAACTGTATATCTGTGTGTACATACTATCTATGTATATACACACACATACTTTAGCTGGTTTGAGTTGTAGATGGAATTTTTAAGATGACTTTTTGGTATTCCTTATTATCAGTGAAATTATCTGTTTCCATTTCTGTGGAGTTCTTTTTCTTCTTTGTGTGTGTGTGTGTGTGTGTGTGTGTGTGTGTGTGTGTGTGTGTGAATGCAGTGCCCTGAGAGTCCAGAAGAGGGCATTGGATCCCCTGGAGCTGGAGTTCAAGGCAATTGTGAGCTGCCTGACATGGGTGTTGGGACCCAAACTCTGCAAGTGCTCTCAGCCCCTGGTGCTCTCTCCAGCCCTTCCTTGTGCTTTCTGGTTAAGTGTAGAGTCAGTTTCAGTCATGAGGTAATTTTTTTAAAAGATGTTGTACTGATACAGAAAGTTTCAAAAGTGCTAAAGAAATCAACAGGACAACACCCTTGTTCACCTGCTCTCTGTTCAGAGCTGGGACATGAGGCATTTTCTTAGATTTTGTGGCTGTTGGGAAGGGGGAAGGGTGAGAATTGTAGCACAAGTCACTCACACACTGTCCAGAAGAATATGTCAACTGTTTAAATCTTGTTTTTGTGTTTAACTGCAGACTTTATTAAGTGCACAAAGGACCTCTCTGGATTGTAAATAATGCAGATTTGACTGCACAATGAACAGAAATGCACTCCGGCAAAGCTCTTCCTCAGGACAGGCTTCAGAGTTTCCTTTGCTGGGGTGGAGGTCCAGCTACACTCTTCAGTCATTAGCTGAGGCCAAGGCACAGGTTCTGACCTGGTCAGAGCTCTTCTTTGCTACATCTATCTCTTCTTAGTACCTTCTGTTGACACAGCACCCGGAAGCTTCCTACGTTCCCTTCACTTCTCAGCTTCTCGCGGCCCTTTGTAGATTTTGCAGTTTGGTCTAATTTGATGAAGATCTGCCTCTACAGCCACATCATTACCTGCTAATTTTTCCTTTTCTTTCTCAGAACATGTGGTCTCCATCTGAGTGGTTCCTGGAACAGCAATGTTAATGTCCTGAGCCTTGTTCAGAGATATCTGCCCTCAGCCCCACATTTCTGGCCTTGAAATCTCTTTCTTTTTTACTGTGGTACTAGGAAGGGTTGCTTGGACAGGAAAAGTCACTTCCTTGTTATGCTTTTCCTAGCTCTGTACAGCAAACATCTGTGATGCTTGCCGTGTGCCTGTCCCCCACCCACCCACCCACCCCCCTTCCAGACACACACAGCTCTGAGGTCTGACCACACTTCCCTTGTAATACCTTGAAGAGGAGGCTTTCTCTTCCCTCTCTGTTCTTTTCTCTCCTTTACCTGTCGACCTTCCTTCCCACCCTCCCTCCCTCCCTCCTTTCTTCCTTCCCTCCCTCCTTCCTTCCTTTATTCCATCCTTCCTCCTTCCTTCTTTCCTCTTTCTTTCCTTCCTTCCATCCATTTTTCCTCCTTCCCTCCTTTCTTCCTCACTCCCTATTTCCCTCTCTCCCTTCCTCCCTCTCTCATTATTCTATTTTCTTGTTTCAGAAATCTGTCCCTTGGTTTCCTGAGCTATCATGCCTGTAAAGTTTCCCTCTGGTGCTTTTCATCATCATGTGCTGTGTGATGTCATCGTTCTACTGTGGGTCACCTTTCCAAAATCCAGGACTTACTAACTTTTTCTATGTAGCTGCAGATTATGGCTTGTCTGTGAGATCTCTTAACTAATCACTCTGCATGCCAAGTGCCATTGGAGGGGCTGATGTGCTATTTTAAAGTCAGTCTTGCTTATATGAAGAAAACCTTAGAAGATTAGGAAAGCTCATATAGCTCACATATGTGTGTCTGTGTGAGGGTGTGGCCTGAATCAGTTAGATCATGAGAGCTCTGAATGGACTGGGGGTCCCTCTGTAGCTTTGCAGTATGGTGGCATTATTGAGAGATGGGCTTAGCTGTTGAAGGTGGGAAACTGAGGGTTCATCTCTGGGGCTGGCATGTTGCCCTGCCCCTTCCTGTGTTTGCCCTCTTACTTCATGGCTGCCATGAGCTGAAGAATTTCCCTAACACATGCTCCTGCTGCCTTAATGTTCAGCCAAGTACACAGAGCCAACTAACCATAGACTAAACCTCCTGAAATGGGGAGCCAAGTTAAATCTGCCTTTAGACTGTGGCATAATGTATTTTGGTCTCAGTGATCAAAAGTGACAAACACAGCCCCCAAATTTATCTTTTTACACTGCCACTGAAGGCTGTTGTTAATGCATCACATCACTCTTGGTTGCATTCCAGAGCAAATGTGAACAAAGCTCCTTGATGAATGTTATTCTTTGCATATCAGATGCCTCTCACTGCCTCATG
>CABHPP010123642.1:0-26004 GCA_902168425.1 Peromyscus attwateri
AAACAAACACAAACAAACATACAGTTAAATCAGTTAGTGTTACCTAGGCACAAAGTAGGATGAATTACATAAAGATCACACTGAAAATCCCAAATTCTTTGATTATAAGCATTACATGTAAGCCAGAAATCATGGGCTCCTTAATGTCATTGAAGGGTGATGCCATCCATCTCCTGAGGTAAATGGTTCCAGTGTGCAGTAAGGGATTCTAAGGGGCAAGCAAGGGGAAAAAGTATTAAACACCTTAAAAACAAGTGAATATATTTTTGCATTCAAACAAATTAGATTAATTCAAGCCTATAAATTTATAGATTAGCTGAATGAGACTCATGGTACCCTGATTGTAATAAATTCCGTTGGTGTTGTGGGCAATGAGCGAGTCCATCTGAGCTACTGTGGCACACCACCACAGCCTGGCTAATATATTAATAACACTTAGTCCTGCCATGCTTAGAGACTAGTGAGCCCAAGGTCTAGATGTTAGTATGTTCTGTTCTCAGGGTCTTGTTTCTGCTTCCATGATGGCACCTTAGAGAAATGTACAGGATAGAAGAATTGTTCTACCGTTCCATGGCAGAAAGCAGAAGAAGATGAACAAAGGCTACATACAGTCTTCCCTTAAGGTCCTTAATGCTAGATGGTAGAACTCTTATGATCTATTTACTTCTTAGAGGCCCCACATCTAACACCTCACTTTAGCTGAGATTTCATGCTTAGGTTTTGGAAGGGACACAATCAAACCATACTAGCTAGTGAGATAGTGCTGTAATACCACCACCCACCTACCTCCAATACACACACACACTAAATTTAATAAAAGAAAAATTTTAAAATAATATCATTTTGGCCCAAGAGTTCACAGGATTAGGGTTTGAATCTTTCCTTTCTGACTTCTATTGGCCCTTCGATATTGGAGAAAGAGAACCAATTTTTTCCCTCTCCATATTTTCATGCATCAAACAAGTTGATTATAAATGACCTCAGTGAAGCTGTCTACAGTGACTTCAGATGAGCATGTAAGAAGCACAGTCCCTAGGAACCAAAGCCCGAGAAAAGTAAGAACAAGATTCGGACTTCTGGGAAGTGCATTACATCACCCCAGCGTGTCTGGGCTGGGCGTTCAACAGAACAGACTGCTAACAAGGCAAGTCCCCAGCACTGAGAAACAGATCCCTCCTACCTTCAGGAAATGTCAGCGGTCCTCCGCAGGTACTCACCAAATGATGAAATTAGGTGGGTCACATTATTATTGTTTTCTTTAAAGTTCTGATAAAGCTTAATTGAACACTTGTGATAAGTATAAGAACCTTTTTGCTGTGTATTTGGGGGCTACAAACAGTGTATATTTTACCTACGTGATTTTCTTGTGACAGCCCCACCAGTGATCTTGACATCCTAAATTAAATATGTTAATAAGCACCTGACTAGCTGGGCTTTTAATTAACTACTTTCTAAAGTGCTTGATTTCTCACTACTGTGATATCCTTAATTATTTAAGCTATCACTTAATGCTAATATATTCAGGCCCCTGCTAAGAACTCAGAAGATTGGACTCTATATTGATGTTCAGTTTCTCGTCTAACTTTAGTTCAGTTTTCACATTCTAGATGTCAAAACTTGCCAAGTGGAGTATGTGCTCTTTCCCCTTTCATTTCCTAAATAAACTACATATAAATGTTCAAGCAAACGTTTTGTTGGATTAAAGTGATAAGGAATGCTGGGCTATCCATCACTCATATTCATTTAAACATCATCATGCTGGTAACCCTATTTTCACAACTCTATAACTTATAGCAGCTTCTAAGTGTCTGTGAGTTTCTCTTTGCCACAGCTTTATAATACCCGCACATGTAGCATTAGCCTTTCAACGTCTGTATTTTAATTTTTGGTAGCTAATTTTAAACATTTTAGTGAAAATAAAATATAACACTGAGGACTGTTGTTCTTTGCAGAAGATATTGTAAGGGACGTGGCACTAAGTGACATACATCTCAAGTGTTCAGAACTGTCTTCAAAAGGCGATGTGTGTGGAACGCAGAGGGAGAGCCCCAGTCAGGTTCCTCCATCCAGCACTGAGAAAGAAAAAAGCAGAAGCACTTGAGATGTTCTAAGTACCGTGACAGCATTCCTGTGAAGCAGCTGCTAATATTTACTACTGCATAACTGCCCATGATGTGATTTTATTGTGATGTGTTTGGTCTGTGTACTGTCTGCTCTACAGACATTGAAGCTCGTTATTATTTATGTTAGACATTCTCATCATCTATGTTTTCAACTTCTTTATAGTAAAGGGAGAAGGAAAGCAGCATGTTTTGTTTTTTTTTTTTTAATCCAACACATCTCACAATAAACTCTCCCAGAAAGAAAATACGTTGAAAGCTTTCCACCGTCTTTTTAGAGTGCTGCATCCATGAATCAACAAACTCAATGTAAGTCCAAAGAGGCCACCATTCCATTGCTTGAACAAGAATTCACACTCATATGTCCACAGGTCTCCAAACTGAAAAACTTTGTATAATAGTTGGCATCATAGAGAGATGCAGTATGTTATCATCTTTTTAATTTTTAATGGTTTGAGAATTTCATACATGTATATAATATGTTTTGATCAAGTCTATTACTCATGCCCCCTCCATATTCTCCTCTATCCCCACCATGAGTATTCCCTCCCAAGTAAATGTGTTCTTTTTTTCCCCTTAAGCCCACCAAGTCCACTTAGCCCTGCCAGTGTGTGCATGGGTGTTGGACATCTACTGGATCACAGGAGCTTCAGGAAGGCTGCATCTGTGTGAAAGCTGACAATCCCTCTTCCCTCAAGCCTTCAGTTCCCAAAACTCCTCACCTAGGTGTGGTACTTCATGACCACCTTCCTCCTCCATGCTAAGATTTGTGTGTGACTTGATCTTATGGATGCTACTCCAACCACTGTTGCATAACTTCTCTGTTCTGACAGGAACAGTGTTTCACTGTAGTCATCGATTCTTCTGATTGTTACACTCTTTCTTTCTCTCCTGTGGTGATCTCTCGGCCACAGGACATGGTGATGCATATGTCCCATTTAGAGCTGAGCACTATGCAGTCTCTTACTCTCTACACAGACCAGTTATAGATCTCTAAGTAAATCACCATCCAGTGAAAACAATCACTTCTTTGATAAGGGTCGGGAAATGCAATAATCCATGATTATAATGATAAATCATTAGGAGTCGATTTAATACTGTGTCCATTAGCCAGTAGAATGATGCTTTCAAGAAGGTCCAAGCTTGATTTCTCCATGTTACAGAACTCAAGGTTGTGGTAGCTTAAGCAATTAGGTCTTACCACCAAATTCTGGAGCACCAAGAGCAGTGGCAACAGCTTCTGGTGTTTGGGGTTCATCAAACTCCACTGACCAACAGCTACAAAAGAGTAATCCAAACATGACAATGTTTTTGTGGTTGTTTGTGTGTTTGTTGGTTTGCTTGCTTACTTGCTTTGTGACCTATTGTGTATGGGATGGGAGACGCATTATAGTTTAGCTGTACATATGCGTTTATGAAGCTTCTGTAATAGTAAGGTTTTTATTGCTACTTATCCCACCACATCCTCCCTCTTCTACCCTGTCCCCTCATTTTCCCACTGTGATTTACTCCTTCTTGCTCTGTCTGTCATACCTGCCACAAGCAATTTCCCTTTCCTGGGAGGTTTTCTCCCATCACCTCTGACAAGTTTCATTAACTCCATGGATCTAAAGATTCAAAACTAAATATCCAAAAGGAGAGAAAATTTGTGACATTTGTCTTTCTGGGTCTAAATTACCTGACTTGGGATTATTGTTTCCAGTTCCACCCATTTGCCTGTGAATTTCATATTTCTTAATAATTGAATAATATTGTATTATGTGAATGTGTCACATTTTATATCTATTTATTATTTCATGGATTCTAGGCTCTTTCCATTTCCTAGTTATTGTGAATAGAGCAGCAAAGACATCTCTATATTTGGATTCAGAGTTCTTTGGGTAAATCTCCACCCTGACTTACTGATTTCCACAGTGACAACAGCAGTTTGCCCTTGCATCCAGCAATGACTCGGTGGATAACTGTTCTGCTTTCCTGAATCCACATCTCCACATATGTACCTGTTTTCTTCTTCTTCTTCTTCTTCTTCTTCTTCTTCTTCTTCTTCTTCTTCTTCTTCTTCTTCTTCTTCTTCTCCTCCTCCTCCTCCTCCTCCTCCTCCTCCTCCTCCTCCTCCTCCCCCTCCTCCTCCTCCTCCTCCTCCCCCTCCTCCTCCTTCTTCTTCTTTGTCATAGCCATTCTAATTGAAGTAAGTAGAGTTTTCTAGGTAGTTCTGGAGGAGGGTCTCCAGATAAGTTATCGTTATAACTTCATCATTCTGATTACAAGATTTACAAATAGAAAGTTTAAAATTGCAAAATATAAATGGCTTACTTACTAAATTCAAACAGAAAAGGCACACACCTCTGAAATTGTATATTTTGTTTCAAATTTAATTAGAGTTCTTTAGACTTCCATTGTGCCACAATGATATATAGCATTGTCCCCACAATTTTTAGTAAAATCCTATATTACTATTGCTAGAGTATCTTTTTTTCTGTTGAATGTGTTGCTTTTTGAGATAATTGAATCAGAATGACTTAACAATTTTATATTTTTACCCAGAGTAAAATAAACTTCTAAGTTATACCATCTTTAAAAAACAACAATAATTATGTATGAATTAAATTTCTTTTAGGTGAGATTAAATGTAGTTCTGTGAAGAAAAACAATGATTCCTGTAGCTCCATATCCCAAGATAATTATTAGTGAAAGATTTGAAATATTGAAGATTTAAAAGAGAATTATCAAAGGTTGCTATGGAATGATCAGTATTTTTTAAAGAGAATCATGAATATATCTCTCATGCAAGTTTATTTGTGTCATTAATTGTCAATCCTGGTATGAAAGCTTAGGGTATGAACACTGGGAATTAGACAAATGATTCTCTGACATCATACATAAGCAAAACGAGTGAAAGAGCCCTATCCATGTGCACAGGAGCAGACTTTGGTAACCTCGTGCCTTCCGGAGTTCTTCCACAACTCCAGCTGCCTAACAGCCAAGTCACATGTGTGCACTCTTCCACCTTCAGAAGATTCTGCCCTCATGTCCAAACAGTTTGTATACAGAATGTGTACATTGTCCTTGTATGAACTATAAAACTGTCAACGTCTTTCTCACTCACCTGAAGCCTCCGTTAGACAAGCAGAGAATCTAAAAGCTTCCTTCATCACAGTGCTAAGAAGTCTGATTGCTCCCAGTGTAAATACTATAGGGTTACATCCATTTCTTCTCATGTCATTCTAAATTTCCATGGGCACCCCACTCTTTATTTATTTATTTATGTATTTATTTATGTATTTATTTATTTATGTATTTATTTATTTATTTATTACATCCTGACCAAAGTTTCTCCTCCTTCCTCTCCTCCCAGTCAGTCTTTCCCCATCTCCCCTCTCCAACTCCAGCCACTCCTCTTACATATCTCTTCAGAAAAGGACAGGCCTCCCATGGATATCAACCAGTCATGGCATATCAAGTTGCAGTAAGACCAGGCACTTCCTCTCCTATTAACACTGGATAAGGCAACCCAGTAGGAAGAAAACAGGCATCAGAATCAGAGGCAGCCTCTGCTCCCACTGTTAGGAGTCCCACAAGAGGACCAAGCTAAACAATTGTAACATATATGCAGAGGGCCTAGGTCAGTCCCATTCAGGCTCCCCAGTTGGTGGTTCAGTCTCTGTGAGACCCTATGAACCCAAGTTAGTTGATTATGTGGTTTTTCTTGTGATGTCCTTGACCCCTTTGGTTCCTATGATCCTTCATCCCTCTCTTTTGCAGTATTCCAGAGCTCCACCTAATGTTTGGCTGTGGGTCAGTCTTTGCATCTGTGTCCATCACTTTCTGGGTGAAGCTTTTCTGATATGGCTAGGCACTAATCTATGATTGCTGTGGATGACTGATTGATAAATAAAACGCTGATTGGCCAGTAGCCAGGCAGGAAGTATAGGCAAGACCAAGAAGAAGGAGAATTCTGGGAAGTGTAAGCCTAAGACAGGGGGACACTGCCAGCCACCATGAGGAGAAGCATAATGTAATATACTGGTAAGCCACGAGCCATGTGGCAAGGTATAGATTTATAGAAATGGGTTAATTTAAGATATAAGAACAGATAGCAAGAAGCCTGCCACAGCCATACAGTTTGTAAATAATATAAGCATCTGAGTGATTATTTTATAAGTGGGCTGCAGGACTGTGGGGGCTTGGTGGGACCCAGGGAAAAACTCTCCAGCTACATATGATTGTAGAAAAATATCATTATGAATCATTTCATTGGCTTTTTTTTTTATTTTTGCCAGTCATGTTTAGTTCTATCCTAGGTCTCTGGGCTGTCCAGCCTCTGGACCCTGGCCTTCCAGGTAGTGTCAGGTGTGGGCTCCATCTCATGGTATGGATGTCAAGGTGGACCTGTCCTTTTTTAGCCACTCCCATAATTTCTGCACACCTTTACTCAAGCACATCTTGTAGACAGGACAAATTGTAGGTCGAGAGTTTAGTGACTGGTTTGTTGTCTTGGTCTCTCCACTGTGAGTCTTGCCTGGTTATAAGAGATGGCCGGTTGAGGCTTCAAATCCCTCTTACTAGGAGTCTTATCTAGGGTCACCCTCATAAATTTCTGGGAGTTTCCATTGCACTAGGTTTCTAGTTAGTCCCAGAGATGCCACCTACACACAGTTCCAGGTGTCTCTCCCAGTACGCTCTCCCTCCATCCTCACCCAACCTGATTCCCTCTGTTATCACCCCCATCCCCCCATACAGAGTTCTCTCCCCATCCACCAGCAATGTCTATTAAATTTCCTCTTCACAGTGAGATTCATGTGTCTCCCCTCTAGACCCCCTTGTTAATTAGCCTCTCTGGGTCTGTGTATTGTTGCATGGTTATTCTTTACTTTATAGCTAATATGCACTTATAAGTGTGCACATACCATGCATGTTTGTTTTTGTGTGTCTGCATTACTTCACTCGGGACGATCTTTTCTAGATCCATCCATGTTCCAGCAAATTTCATGATGTCATTGTTTTTAACAGCTAAGTAACACTCCATTGTATAAATGTACCACATTTTCTTTATGCTTCTTCAGTTAAGGGACATCTAGATTTTTTCTAGTTTCTGAGTATTACAAATAAAGTGGCTATAAACATAGTTGAGCAAGTGTCCTTGTAGAAAGGTGGTACATCCTTTGAGTATATGCCCAGAAGTGATATAGCTGGGTCTTGAGGGACATAGAGTTCCAGTTTTCTGAGAAACTGCCATATTGATTTCCAAAGTGGCTGTACAAGTTTGCACTCCCACCAGCAATGGAGGAACATTCCCCTTGCTCTACATCCTCTCCAGCATGCACTGTTACTTGTGTTTTGGTCTTAACCACTCTAGCAGGTATAAAATGGCGTCTCAGAGTTGTTTTGATTTGCGTTTCCCTGATGGATAAGGATATTGAACATTTCTTTAAGTACTTCTCAGCCATTTAAGATTCCTCCGTTGAGAATTCTCTGTTTAGATATGTACACAATTTTTTAATTGTATTATTTGGTTTGTTGCTGTCTAGTTTCTTGAGTTCTTTATATATTTTTAGATATCAGCCCTTTGTCAGGTATAGGATTGGTAAAGATCTTTTCTCATTATATAGCTGCTCTTTGTCCTTTTAATGATGTCTTTTGTCTTACAGAAGTTTTTCAGTTTCATGAGGTCCCATTTATTAATTGTCAGTCTTAGTACCTGTGTGGTGTTCTGTTCAGAAAGTTATCTCTAGTGCCAATGTATTCAAGGCTATTCCCCACTTTCTCTTCTATCAGGTTCAGTTTATCTGTTTTTTTTATATATATTTTTTATTTAAAAATTGTAGCTGAAGTTTTTTTTCCAGTCCTTCTCAGCTCCCATGGCCCTGCAGCTGCTTGTACCCAAGTAAACACACAGAGGCTTATATTAATTGTGAACTGTATGGCCTAATGGCTCAGGCTTCTTGCTATCTAGTTCTTACATCTTAAATTAACCCATTTCTATTCATCTATAAGTTGCACTGTGGCTTGTGGCTTACCAGTACTTTACATCTTATTTCTCATGGCGGTGGCTGGCAGCATCTCCTCACTCAGCCTTCCACTTCCCAGAATTCTCCTCTCTGCTTATCCCACCTATACTATACTTCCTGCCTGGCTACTGGATCAGTCAGCATTTTATTTATCAATCAATCAGAATAACACATTTACAGCATACAAAAAGACATCCCCAGCAAAAAAATTTTTTCTTCCCTTTTACATACCAATCCTTATTCCCCTTCCATCCCCTTCTCCCATTTCCTCCCCATCCACCCCCATTCCACCCCCATCCCCTCCTCATAGAGGATAAGGCCTCCCTTGAGTACTCAATACAGGCTGGCATACCAAGTTGGGACTGGACCTAGCCCCTCCCCCTGCATCAAGGCTGAGTAAGGCATGGCACCATACAGACTCAGAAAGACAAACACTGTATGTACTCACTCATTAGTGAATATTAGACGCAAAGCAAAGGATAATCAGGTTACAATTCACAACCTTAGAGAAGCTAGGTAAAAAGGAAGACACTAAGAGAGAGATGCACATGGATCAGCCCAGGAAGGGGAAAGAGTTAAGATCTCCTTGGTAAACTGGGAGGGGAGAAGAGAGAGGAAGGGGATGGGAGGTTGGGAAAATGAGGGCTCGAGATGGCTGAATTGGGGGAGGGACAGCAATGAAAGAGATATCTTGACAGAGTGTACCATTAAGGGGATGGGGAGAAATCTGCAGCTAGGAAAAACCCCAGGAACTCACAAGATTTTCCCCAGCCAAGACTCATAGCAATGGTGGAGAGGGTGTTTGAACTAGCTATCTCCTTCACTCAGATTGGTGTCTGCCCTAACTGTCATCATAGAACCTACATCCAGTGACTGATGGAAACAGATGCAGAGACCCACAGCCAAGCGCTTGGCCAAAATCATCCTAGAGCTCAGTTGAAGAGATGGAGGAAGGATTATAAAAGCAAGAGGAGGGTCAGGATCACGATGGGAAAAACCACAGAGATCGCTGACCCAAGCTAGGGGGAGCTCATGGACTGGAATGATAGCTGGAGAGCCTGCATGGGACCCTACTAGGCCCTCTGAATGTGGTTGCATGGCTTGATATGTTTGTGGATCCTTTATCAATGGAACCAGGACTTATCCTGGGTACATGAACTGGCTTTTCTTTTCTTTCCTTTCTTTTCTTTTCTTTTTTCTTTTTTTTTTTTTTTTTTTTTTGGTTTTTCGAGACAGGGTTTCTCTGCATAGTGTAGTTTTGGTGCCTTTCCTGAAA
This sequence comes from Peromyscus attwateri, assembly GCA_902168425.1. NCBI lineage: Eukaryota > Metazoa > Chordata > Mammalia > Rodentia > Cricetidae > Peromyscus > Peromyscus attwateri. Next base: position 9,405 of record CABHPP010123642.1, read on the forward strand.
CTTGCTTTGTAAACCAGACTGGCCTTGAACTCACAGAGAACTGCCTGCCTCCTCTGCCTCTGCCTCCTGAGTACTGGGATTAAAGGCATGCACCACCACCACCGGGCTATGAACTGGCTTTTCAATGTATCTGGTTTTATGTTGAGGTCTTTGATAAACTTGGACTTGAGTTATGTACAAGGTGATATATATATATATATATATATATATATATATATATAATATAATTTGCATTCTTCTACATGCTGACATCCAATTGGACCAGCAACATATTTTGAACATGCTTTCTTTTTTTTCCACTGGATAACTTGGCTTGTCAAAAATCAAGTGTCCATAGGTGTGTGGATTTACTTCCGGGTCTTCAACTCTGTTCCATTGATCAACCTGTCTGTTTTCATGCCCATACCATGTAGTTTTTTATTACCATTGCTCGATAGCACAGCTTGAAATCAGGGATGCTGATACCTTTTATTGTACAGGATCATTGTAGCTATCCTGGGTTTTTTGATGTTGTTGTTGTTGTTGTTGTTTTCCATATGAAGTTGAGTATTGTTCTTTCAAGGTCTGTGAAGAACTGTGTTGGAATGTTGATGGGAATTGCGTTGAATCTATAGATTGCTTTTGGTAAACTGACATGCTATCCTTTAGTCGGTAACATTAAAGGACTGTGGCCTCTTAGGTTGCTGTTTCCTCCAGGGCTATTTCCAGTCTGGTACCCTACTATTTTATTGACTAAGACTTTCATTGTAAAAGGTACAGATAACATGGGATCCACCACTTTTAAATTTACAAAGCTTTTCATGAGAAGAATGATCTCAACAATCTCAGAGAACAGCTACATCTGACAAGGTTTTATTGAAATGCAAAACACATAAGAGTCTTGTCAAAATAAGAGTTAGTTATGTATCAGTGTCCAAACCTGGTGATATTTTTCTCTTTATTTAAGAACAGTCTGCAATAAAATGCTCACCTAAATAATTATGATTATGAAATTTTTGATTGCAATTATAGTTCCTTCAATAAATTTGCTAACATAGTTTCTAGGATATGTGAGATGCTTTAATGGAAATGTTATTATAGCCTGAATGAAGAAACAGAAAATGTTCAGAAGAAATGGATATTGCTTTACTTTTATATAATTATCAGTATGTTTCAGTTAAGTGAAATATATTGAATATCTTACTGGATGCAATTAATGTTTTTCAGTGCACTTCATCTGCCTGTTTTCAAGTCTAGTAACAAAGACCCATGATTTGAAAGATAGATATTATTAATAATGTTTGAAACAAATTTGTCTTTTAAAATCACATTTAACAGAATTATCTGATGTTTCTGTATTACAATTACTAACAGAGTAAGAAAATTTTGGTAAACTTTAAGACGTAAGTGTGAGATGGATTGAAAGAATGTATGATGGGAGTTTGCCAAGACATATGTCTGCTTTCCCTACTGAGAGAGAACTCGGCATACTTATGTGTGACTTACAGGAATTAAACTACTTAGTGGATTTATGAGTCATTATTAATGTTTTCTGTGAGTTTATATTTATATGTGAACTTATTTTAGTGCATTAATGTTAATTCTTTTACATTAGAGTTAATTAGATGGTAGCAGGAATTAGGTCATCTCCTTGACTCCCACAGAGGGTGATGATAAGAGCATTGCTAGAACTTGATGGCAAGATTTGTAGCATAATACTTTACTCTGCGGTTGTGATGTCAAATGGCATAATCTTTGAAGCACTAAAATTGCATTCTAATTTCTAACAATCTCTAAACTTTCTTAATAATCATATTCATAATGCAGTTTAAATTTACTACCACACATAAACTTTTAATAAACAAAAATGGATTTAATTGTCCTGGAAATAAATATCTCTTTTCCAAATATGAGCACAGTAAGTATAACAGAAGATTTAAAATTATTTTACCCTTAGAATGTTCTAGCCTGTCAAGAGTTAATTTCAGCTGTCAGTTTGACAGAGTGATCTGGGAAAAGAGAATCTCAACTGATGGGTTGTCTTAAACAGAAGGGCCTGCTAATTGGTGTAAGAGGATCCAGACCACTGTGGTAGTGCCATACCTAAGACAGTGGGTATGGATGTATAAAAAGGGAATCTGAGCAAGCAGGAGGAAACATGCCGAGATCAGCATCCCTCCAATGCTCTGAGATTCAGTTCCAGTGTCTCCTAACTGACTTGTTTTGATGATAGCCTGTAACTTGGGAGTGTAAGCCTGATAAACCTTTTATTCTCCCAAGTTGGTTTTGGTTAATGTTTCATCACAGCAACAGAAATTAAGGAAGGAAATATCTTTAAAGGGACTTTTCATTATTATGAACTCTTTCAAATTTCTTTTCTAATTGCATGGTAGCTATTTGTAATTATTTTACTGTTCTATTTATGAAGAAATATATATCTTACAAGATTTCTTCACTACATGTCTTTAATACAATGAAAGAATAATTCCATCTGAAAAACAAAGCATTTTTCTGGCTGGTAATACTGCATATTCACCAGAGAGAAAACACGCTCTTCAATTATAACAGGGTTGGAACAAAAAAGTTAATGTTTATTTAAAATAATTAGTCTTGACTTAAGTGATACTGACTTGTGGTAATATGAAATGTCAAAATTATAGGGCATCTGTGCAACAGAGCTTTTGTTAAAAAATTAGTGACTATTAAAATGGCAGTTATGAAAGATGACTGATGGTGATAGTGTGCTGCTATTCTTCATACCCCATTCCGAGCATGCCCATCCGTGATGGGGAAATGGGGAAAGTGCTCATTTTTTTATCTGTTGAAGGGCTCTGTCATTTTCAAAATGAAGGTACTCATCTGCTAGAGGTTTGTTATTTGAATTTTCTTTTGAGGTAAAAGAAAGGAACTGACAGACAAGTCAGAATTTATTCATTATTATTGTGAGATAAACCACAAAATGGGTTCTTGTTGAGCACTTGCAACAACCTAAACACCTAGCCTAAAGAGGGGCTACATCAAAAGAATAAATTCACTTAATCTCAAAAGTATTATGAAAGAATACGCAATGACATAAAAATACAATTATGTTAATTTATACTTATGAATTTGTTTTCATATGTAGTTGAGTTTCTATCTCAACTACTCTGACATTTCCAAAGTTTCCATTGGTTTGCACACATTGGTTTAAAATATTAATCGAGCCTAAAGTCTGAAAAGACCTTGGTATCTCACTTCCATATAAATTCAAGTCAGGCAGTATTGGAATTGGTGAAAGAAAAATTTAGCATTTGAATTATCCTTTATTGTTTCCACGCATTTGAGGAAACTACATATAAGTTATTTCCAAACCATATATTTTATCAGTATATTTTTAATGGTTGGATTATATGATTTATCTGCCACCTGGGTCCCATAATATCATATTGTTCTTCATGTAAATATTATATAAAATAAGTGCTTACAACATCATTATGAGTTAAAGAAAGGAGTCATTGTTGTAATAATATAGCTACACATGTATACATGTGTATGCATATTTATAAGTATAAATATAAGTTTCTTTGGTAAGATGTTAAAAGTCTTTAACCCAATGGTCCATGAATTTTTTTTATTTTGTCTCTCCTATATTTTTATAAAAAGTTTTACATTAATATATTTATGCTTTATTTTCTTTTTTGAGATAAGGTGTGGCTATGCATTCAGTCTGGCTTGTCCTCACCATCCTGATCCTATTTCCTCAATTCTAGTTGTGGTAAAAACACATTCCACTTAATCTACATAGATCATTCTTTTAATGAAAACTTACACTACACATCTAGTGAAAAAGAAACACTTGATATTTCTGCTAATGTGAGTGAGCAACTACCTGACAGGCTCAGGTAAATGAACATTTGGTTCCCAGTTTATGGCTCTGTTTTGGAAGGTCATGATGGAAGCATCAGGAAGCAGAGCCTTGTGGGCCAAGTACCGAGCTGGGGTGGGATAGGAAGATGCTAGCTTGTCCCTAATTCCTGTTCAATGTCTCTGCTTCCTGAGGGTAAATGGAATGTGATTCCCTAGCTTCCTGATCCTGGAACTGTGCCTTCTCTGCCTGTCCCCATGTCCTCCCCACCGTGATGAACTCTATCCCTATGGAAAGGTGACCCAAACAAACCCTTTCTCCCCTAAGTTGCTTTTGGTCAGGGTTTTGTTTGTTTCTGGCTTTTTTGTTTTTCTTTTTGTTTTTGGAATTTTGCCCCAGCAACAGAAAAACATGCAATACAGTGAGTATTAGGTATGTCTTAGTTGAAAGCCATTTTTAAAAATTCTATTAATTAAGAATTAAATTAGTAATTCTACTAAGAATTTTATTTTCTTCCTTAACTTTACCATGTTCCTATAAGTCTCTGTTCATTTACAAGGACAACTCAAAAATAAAAAAAAAAAAATGTCCAGATTCCCACATTGCATCCTAACAATCCAATTAATTTTTTAATTGTATTTTGCTTAAAATACAGCTAAATATTTACATGTTTTTATTGTTTCTTATAATAGTAACCCTGCATATGTGCCTCCTTTCTAGCTATATGATTTTATCATCTTATATTACTTAATCTTAAAGTAAGGTAAAACTTCAGGAATAAATTTATGAATATTTTTCACTCACCATTAAAGTACAATATGACTGAAAAATCGAAGCATATGCTTAAATGAAGACTAATTCTACTTCTCTTTGAGCTTTTTTCTTACCCTGTATGCACTACTGACTTGATTCAGCCTTGGCCAGGGAAAATTTTTATTTTTCTCTGCACATAGCTGAAGATCTTCCTCCTGTATTCTCCTCTTATATCACTTGTCCTGACTTATCAAATAAACCAGCCAATTCCAACAGACTCAGCTATTGGTTTTTCCTGAAACATTATTGTAACATAAATAGTGCCACAACAATACAACGATATCAGTAATGTCAGCTGCACTTACTGGATTGTGTCCCCGGTTATTATAAACACGCATTTTTCTGTCCCTTGGATCTAACAAATGCATGTATTTTGGTGCTTTGCAAGCTTTGGTAGTGTTTGAAGGTTTAGGCAAAACTCTAAGTCAATGCTCTCTCTGAAAGTTATATCGTACTTGGATTGCAATGTTATTATTAACCTCTCAAGAAAATGAATTCCAATCAATTTTAATTTTATAAAATTGATCTGCTAGCATAATTTTATCAATATGGACAGAGATCTACCAAGAAAGTACCAAAATAAATATTGATAAAGTGATGGATTCGCAACATTATATGATGAGTAGGGGACAATACATCATTATCCCTGAAATACTGTCTTGCAGATGAGCAAAACCAGCCACTATGGGGTATCTTAAAATCTATATTGTTAGACAATAAAGCCCAGAGGGAAGTCTATAGACAGAGAGGTCAGAGGAGAAAGACTTTGTGAGAACCCAGGCCTTCTGGAAACTGCTTAAAGGCCATGTCAGGCTTAGAAGGTGGACTGTTTAAAACAGGAAGTATCAACAAAAGGAAAGAGATGATAAGAGAGTTCCCTGGAAGGAAGCAAGAGTGGGTAGGTGTGAGGGTGATGATACAGAAGTGATATAGAGGAAGTAGGCTTCCTGAGCCCCCAGAAAGGATGGTTTACTTCCGAACGAACCTCTTTGAAGGTCAGCCTTCTTAGGGAGCATGTTTGCCAGACACAGTCACAGGACCAATTGTCTTGAGTGTGCATTTCTGGTCACTAGGAGTGACAGACCAGCATTTCTCAGGAGAGCGGTTGCTTTTGTGGGATGACATGTAAAAGGACAAAACCCTCTAGAATGATGCTTGAGATAACAGCAAACAAAAGCAGCTGGTGCAGACGGAAGGGAATGAAATCAAAGCAGTCTCTTCTGCTTGTTGGGAGCAGACAGAGAAGAGGGTCCTTGGGAGAAGTCACATGAGATTTCATGGTTTCTGCAAATACTTTTAAATTATGAGCACTCGTTTTTTCTTCAGTTCCCCTTCTTAAAAATAGTACTGAAATGTATTTCCACTTTTCTTGTTTTCCTATAAACGTATGACCTTATTTCAGTACACACATTTTCTTCTGACACACTGGAATGGGGAGACTTTGCTTCTAACCGATGGTTTCATCACATTTGGCCATGCATGGAGTTGTATCATAGGGATGAAACACACCTTTGGGCTGGTGAGATGGCTCAGTGGATAATAGTACTTTCTACTGAACCTGATAACTTGAATTTAACACCCAGGACTTACACACTAAAAGAAAACCAGCTCTCACAAGTCATCCTCTGACCTAGGCATGAAAACCATGGCCCATGTGACCAACACCATGTATACCTAAATGCATTGAAATAAAAATTGTAATTATAAGCATATGATTTAGAAACAGGCCTCCAAAATATGGAAGGAATTTCCTTCTGAAATTTTCATTTGATAAGAAACTCATGTGAAAAACATTTTAAAGCTATTTTATACTAGTAAATCTATGCAAGATTTAGGTGACAGGAGAAACTTGCTGATACCCACTTCCTTAGCTGAGTGTCTCTGTGAGGCCTCTTGGGCTTTCCCTCGTCTATGTTATCATGTCTGTTGTTGTTGTCCTTGTTATTAACGTCCTAATTGTCCAGCAATTAATGAAAAAAGAGACCACCTTTTGAAAAGAGAGCAAGGAGAGGTATATGGGAGGGTGTGAAGGGAGGAAAGGGAAGGGGAAAATGTCATAATTATGTTATAATCACAAAAAATAAAAGAAATAACCTTAAAGGAAAATCAAAATGCTCAGACACTAAAATTTCTGTTCATCATACTTCTTAACTTTTTAAATGTACTTTTTAATGATACTTCTGGCTCATGAAATATTTCTTAGCAAAGGTATCATTTTGGCTCTTACCTATTGGTGGCTAATTTGATATGATATACTTACTACTGTGATGCTGTCCCTGTGGTTTCTAAAATGGTTCTCCTATCCTCTTTAAATTGAATCTGTGTTTAACTCCTAGGCTCAGCAATCTCTACAGAATGATTTATAAACCTGTCATTGTAAAAGATAACACGGGAAATCTCTCAATGAGTTGAATACCATTACTACCTCTCAGTAACAAAATTTCTACTATCAAAATACACTTAAAACATAATTTTGAACCGAATGCAGTCTATTGCCATTGTTGGAAAAGTGGAGGAAACAATTTTTAAAGATACAATTCTCCAGAATTGAAAATGCTCCCCACTTTCTTCACTATAACACCCACTGCATTGAAGAACAGCATGCCCCGGAAAGACTTATCTTGACTATATTGTGAAAAAGCACTTCTCCATAATGCTATAGGAATACAAATGATCTCAGTTTCTTATTCTAACATTTTAACTTATTTCTGCATACTTATTTGTATTAAAGGTGGCAGGATTTTCTAAAAGTTTGGCTTCTAGACTAAGAGATGCTCCTATACTTCTGTCTCAAAGGATTAAGCTTTCAGTCTTCATAAAGTTTATTTTCCATTTTCAAAAAATAAAAAGAATACTAATTATTGCATTACTTAGTAAACAAAGAGAACATATACATGAGCATTAATTACTTGACCATTTGACTCAATACAGTAATGTAAAAATAAGAGTGATATAAAATAAGAAGTGGATGGTAGCAAGGGCAAACTTATAGCATATTGTTTTCACTATACAAAAAAAAGATAACTTTAGAATGATGAGTTGTACAAAGATTTCAGTTTACTTTTGCTGTGCCTTAGTTCTCTAACATTTAAAGCAGTGTAATTGTTTTCTGGAATTAACTCTCTAGATAGTAGTGCTATTATGATCTCCATTATTCAACATTTTCAAATAATTTATACAAGGAAATGAAAAAGTATTCTACTCACAGAAATTGAAATCACGAAGCCAATATCCGATGTGGTTGGCATCTGATATGTATGGCATTGTTCCATTCCCAGTCTGATCAGTCAACACATCATAAAGCAAAGAGACCCTAGGGTAAGCTTAAGCTTCCTAATCAACTCAAGCGAAGGGGATAGTAGCATGGTATTTTGTTGTCCCAGCACAACATACACATAAATTACTCTGAGACTGAAGGTACCATGTACCATTAATCTTCTTCAATTAGTACAGCTGAGAATATATAGGATATCTAGATGAAATATAGAATGAAATAGAACACAGCTGTACTTGACAATATCTACCCTGAAGAGAACTCATGGAATATGTTCAAAGAATCATGTCTTGGAGTTCGTCATATGGCTTGATGGGTAAACAAATAGCTTGCCATCTGTTTTAGTTACCTTTCAGTCACTGTAATAAGATGCTACAACTAAGGCAAATTATAAAAGAAAAAAGTTAATGGGGTTCACAGTTCCAGATAGTAAGAGTTTGTGATTACTTTGGTGGAGACCACAGCCATAGACGGACACGCACGGCACTGGGTCAACAGCTGAGCACTCACATTTCAATCCACAGTCACAAGGCAGAGGGAACTAACTCATAATGGTGTGGGCTCTTGAAACATCAAAACCCAACCCCATTCATACACTCCTTCCAACAATGCCATACCTAATCCACCACCCGGGGACAAAGCATTCAGATCTATAAGCCTATGAGGGCCATCCTTATTCAAACAACCACATCACTTAAGTGTAAGGACCTGGCTTTTAATAGAACCAATATGAGAGCTAGGAATGGTGGTATACTGTCATCTTTCCCAGAGGAGACAGAAACAAATATCTATTTACCCCAGATAGGGCACCTACGACAGATCAAGTAAATAAGTTGACCTAAGTCCAATTTGATGAAACAATAAGTTTATTGAAGTGATTCTCCGGAGGATAGCTGGTGTACTTCATAAGCATGGATGACTCAAAGGCAGTTGCACCACCAGAAAGCCCCTCTTGCATGGGGGAGGACTCACAAAAGCTGCATCCCAGAGCACTCTGACTAGTTACATAGTTCAACAGGTAAGAGGGTCTCCTCTGAGAGCTGCACAGTTCAGAGAATTTTTTTCTCTCCACTTGTTTCCTGCTTCTCTAACTTGGTAAGGGGCCCCAGGAATCTTGTAAACTCTATAAATTTGTCAGATGTATCTACTTCAGGAGTTTCCTGAGTATTTTTTCTCCCTCCAGGAGAGAGTATTTCAATTCAGAGGGAATTACTACACAAAATGTACCATCTCAGTGCTTCTACAAAGATGGAAGCAGAGACACAGGAGTCCCTGGAAGCTTGCTGGCCAGGTGGCCTGGAGTATTCCACACCATGACCAACAACAAAAGAGATCTCGCCTCAAAATGTAAGGTGAAGGTGGACACTCAAAGTTATCTTCCAACATCCACAATGTCCATGTGTGCTCCTATGCATACACACACACACACACACACACACACACACACACACACACGCACACACATGTATGCACACACATATTCACATATTCATCATAGATGCACACACATAGGGATATTTCATCACTTCGATGAACAATTAAACAGTTAATTCAAGACTAGGCAAGAAGATAAAAGTCTTGGCTTATTGCCTAACCGAAAAAAATCATGTGTTGAGTGTAATACATCCAGTAAACTCTAAGGGCAGCATCTCATGATTGTGCACAGTACTCCATCCCTTAGGAGAATACAGTCTACTAAGTGAGGTCAGACACAATCACATAAACATTCATGCTCATTCTAACCTTAAAAGTTTCACACAGTTGTAGAAGGAAGAGACTGCATTTGGTTTTCTAAAGCAATAGTTCTTTAACCACAGAAAACTCCAAATCCATCTGTTATAATAATTGCAGTTCAATTCAAGAATTGTTGTTGATAGTCTTCTTAAACGCCAAACATTTGAAGTTTAAAAAATGAAGTAACATAATTCCTGAAGTAAAGAAGTGTACAATTAGAGGGGATATGAGGCAGGAGAATTGTAAGTTCAAGGCCAGTATAGATAATTTATCAAGAGATTGTCTAAAAAAATAAACAAACAAAAAGTGAAACAAATGGGATTGGGGCTCTGGGATGCATGTAACTCATCAGTAAAGCACTTGATTAGCATGTGTAAAATCCTGTCTTAAATGCCTTCTTAAGAAAGAGAAAACAAAACTGTACATTGTTAGTGGAGTTTCACATTCTTCCTCACCCATGCCAGCTTATTCACTGATAGTTTTATATTTTTAACCCATTAATTTTTATAAGGCTAATCTTTTGGAAATTGTCTGTACCTCATGCATACCCTCTGACTTACTCAAAGGAATATGTGGTGGATATCTTGAAGCAAGGTACTTACATTTAATGCAGTGTGGTGAATTTTGTTTGCTAAATCCGGCAGTCCTTCTTTGAATGTCCTACAAGCTACCCCTCCTGTGATTATTGTGACCAGTGTGCAAAGTGCTCAACTGTCAAACACTCACAGCAGAAAGAACTAACAGCAGCCATCCTAACAGCTGACAGAGACTGCAGATTGAGTGCTGGGAATGACACACACTGAAGGATAGCTCATTAATCTGCTTTAACCTAATTTGAATCTTATTCAATTCCCTGTACCCTGGCTAGAAAATGATTTGGCTCAAAAGAAGTTTTACTCTTTCATTCCTTGGGGTTATGTTTTTGCTTTGGACGTCTACCCCAAGAACTTTGTGCTTAATATAAAATATTCTGACCATAAATCTTGGCTTCCCTCTTTAATTATAAGAATGTGACTATTATGTAGCTGTTCCTGTGTATACAGAGACTTTCAGTGTTTTAATTAGACTTACTTTACTTAAGTGTTAAAGGAAGTAACAGGCCTGCGATTGCCCAGGCACTAATAGTACATAATATAGCCAATTGCAAACAGCAGTCTAATTTGTTGATTTCAACTGAAGTGTAATTATATTGCTTCATTTGCTGAGCAAATCATATGAGAGTTTCTCTAAATCAGCCTGATTGTGTAATGAAGAGCTAATTACAAACAGCAGTGTTCTTGCAGTAAATTCATTGTAAGTGCTAATGCCAGGTTGGCTCCATTGTGACAATGGCTCATTAGTACATTAACAAAAGCAACCGTGGGAACATGCCCAGTGCTGGGCTGCTGGTCCCTTGGTTTCTGAAGCTGCAATGATTGCATCCTTCAACATATAATTACCAAGAAAATGGTGCTTGATTTAGGTTTTGGCAATTTTTTTAGAAAGAACACAAAGACATTTTTAGAGCAAAATAAAATGATTTGGAAAGTCTTCCTGTCAGGCTTAATGTAGGCTTCACTATGCCAGGTGTGCCCTGGAAACCTAGTTTAACAAGGGGCACTTTTAGTTGAGAGGCCATTCTTGACAATTGAATTTTGACATCCCACCATGCAAATGGACTCCATGACACATATGTGTCTCTGAAGTGTGTGTGTGTGTGTGTGTGTGTACATATATATATATATATATATATATATATATATATATATATATGCATGTGCATTTATGTGTGCCTCCCACCTATAACTGAAAGTGATTCTACTGGAGGATGTTGCAGCCTAACACCTAAGCAGACACAGGTCAGCAGGCCCAGGCGCCTCCATACCATTAAGCATCCTTGAATAGAGAGAGACAAGCTTTTCAAACTTAATTCAATGCTGACATCTGAACTTTGAATTTTGAAATAGCTCCCCACCTCCACACAGCTGAACTGTATACAGTAGCTAGTTCAGCTGAGAACTCCGGTGCTATATGGACTTCATGCCATTTTCATAGCCCTAAATATGCTTTCACTTTCAGAGTACTCCAAACTACCAAGCAATTTCTTCATTTTTTTGATTTTTTTTTTTTCATGATGAGAAAGTTCTCTCTCTCTGCGTATTCTAGAATGGGGTTTCACAATGTAGATTTTTCTATGTTCTGTAACAGGTCAGTATATCACCAATGTTTTTAGTAATGCCTTCATGAAGAATCTTCCTGCCTCACATATGGCTTGTATTTTGTCTATAAATAACAAGCTACAGTTCTTTCTACTCTGCAACCTTATGGCTATACTTTCTACATTGATGTTGTTGGATTTCATGTTACCATGCCACCAACAAAACTGAATTTAACTCTAATGATCTCCAAAGCATTTAAGTTTCTTTCCCAATAAAGAAATCATTAAAAATAGAGATGTAAAGTTTAAATGTAGGCTAATCACTAAGAATTTTATAGATTACGTATTAACAGGATTACATTTTAGAAAAGTACTAAAGAAGGATTACATATTTTAAAGAAGTAGAAGATTAAATAAGAAATAAATTTCAGTGATAAGTTATAAAAGGAAAGAAAACACACGTATGAGGACTAGAAAACAGATAAAGTTGTGTAGAAATGATGGGATTCATTTTATTCTTCATTATAGGAAGTAAAGACCACAGTCCATTGCAAATATGGGTGTTCTCACACACACACACACACACACACACACACACACACACACATCCAACAACAGTCATCAGGACGAAAAAAACTACAAAAAATTATGATAATAATTTTTCCTTTAGAGCCCTGAGTATAATTTTTTCATTATTTCCTGTTTTCAAAATTATAACCCAAATGTTAGAAGATTTACTGAGTGAAGCCAAGACAAAATTGGAAAAAAATTACCCAAATTTTTGCAACTCATTCGTGGCTTGGCAGAAATAATGGTACTTGCTTTTTGACTGTGGGTCCTCTACCTGCAACAAGACACAAATAAGTTTTCCAATTTTAGATAAAGGAAAGGGTGTTTATCTGACTTCTCAAAGATAAAAGGAAATTTTACATTTTCAAAATTTAATGAAAAGTCAATATTGAATAACTTTGTGTATACACATAAGTAGACATATATCCAGTTTATCCTGATACATGTCTTCAGTGGATTGTTGTCTATTGGTTATTAGCTCTTGTATTGTGGTTTGCTTGAGTTTTGGTTTTCACTTTTTGAGTAAGGTTCTCATTCTGTAGTTCAGACTGACTTAAACTTGACCATGTCCTAGACAATTCAGAACCTCAAGATAATCCTCCTGCTTTAGCTTCCTGATTACTGTTAGTACAGGTGTGAGCCACTCTGCACTCTGTCTGGCTACATTCCTTGTAATAACTAATTTTAAATTGCTTGATATGAATTTTATTTATTCACTTAATTTTTTTTTTTTTTTGGTTTTTTTGAGACAGGGTTTCTCTGTGTAGCTTTGCGCCTTTCTGGAACTCACTTGGTAGCCCAGGCTGGCCTCGAACTCACAGAGATCCGCCTGGCTCTGCCTCCTGAGTGCTGGGATTAAAGGAGTGCGCCACCACTGCCCGGCTTCACTTAAATTTTTATTGTTGAATGTCCATTGCTGCAAAGTTTATTGGGCTTCTAAGAACTTTCGGGGTCATCTGCAATGCACATAAATTAGTTTCTGCTCTTCCTAACTGTGGTTTCCCATTATTCCAATGCTCATTAACCTTTTGCTTTTTTCATGTTTATGGTCATTTGTCTTATATCACAGTGTTAACTTCACCAGATCAAGCTGCTTAGACTATGAAAAGGAAACCACGTGATTGACATCAGTGATGACTATGCTTGGGAACATGGTGGGGCTGGGGAGTACCTATTCAAAAATAAAAGCAATAAAGTGAGCTGAACCAAGTAATAGAAAATTCATGAAAATGCAAAATTATTCAGGCATGTGACAGATTCTATGACAAAACCTATAGTTATATCTACTATGTGTAACATTTCTTTCCTGGGGTTTATATATCAATGCTTCTATGTTTTGATTTGTTTAGAACCTATTTGAATAATTCTGTAAGATAATTGAACTTTCATATTGGAAAAAAAATGATCAATGTTTATATAACAAATTCACTTTTGGATTATATTTGCACAAAACATTACATGAATATTTACTTTATCTGATGTTTCACACACAAGGTCCATTGACTTTTCAGGCAGAATGATTTTATTTCACTTTATAAGACACCAAAGGAACCATATTCATTATTAAAACACAGACTGCATTTATTTTATGTGGAATTAGCATCATTAAGGAGAAAATAGATTGAATGTTTAGCTAATTCTATGCAATAGCTCTGCTAGCCTGTAATTTACAAGCAGCAGGTAGCCTTAGAGTGTGATTTATTTCTTCAAAATTACTGCGTTGAGTATAGATACAAGTTTTTTATCTTAAAAGCAACAATTTGATAATATATTGTTTTGCTAAATATTTTTGAAAGCATTATTCAAACAGAAAAACATACAGGCATCTATTAGAAACCTCGAGTTCTCATTGTTACTATGTGAGCAGGAGCAGCAGCTAGTTTTATTTATTTATTTTCCTTATTTTTGTCATACTGTTTGGGGATTCAAGTAAAGCACCTCCTTGGGAATGTTTCTTGTCATCCTTTATCTTTACCAATCCATGAACTTGAAGCTATATCATAAAATATTGTACATATGAGTGGTAGAAATACATTATACAGAAGCGAAATCTATGATCTGATTGTTTCAAGCACTTGCATTTGGCTTCTGTGTGCAGAACTTTTGCAGATAGGAAAGATGTAGACTTCATCTAATACTTCTCTATCTATACCTGAATCTATGCAGATAAAACACAGCAGAGAAAGAATTCTGAGGATTAAAAAGGCCTGTGTTCGGGATGTAGGTGCCAAAATTAGTAATAACCAATTTTAAAATATATTGACATGTGTGTGAGTGGCCCATTTTCTGTTTTTATCTGTGTGATTCACAAATGCTAATATGTTAAAATAAATTGTGTATTTAAGTGAAAACAAGTGCTATCTATTTCAGGTCGAGCAAGTCAATTAATGTATTTACTTGTTATACGCAGCAGCTACACTTACAGTCATCATTGTCCTTAATTTGATAAATCAAGGTGGCATTGAATACTAACAATTTATCTGATAAATTTTTAACTAAAAGAAGTAATTTTAAGTTTGTTAAGCATCTCCTGTGTCCTGAACACAGTACTAGATAGATTTATGCACTATCTTGATTAACACATATCAATACCCTATAAAACATGTATAAGAAAATAATTCATGAATTTTTCAATTGATAAGCTTTAAGTGTGAGTTGATGAAAATTTCTGGATTTTATACTTTTAAATATTATCATATATATTCTATAATATGCACAAGCATAAATCTTCAGTCATCAAAAAAATAAATTCATAGTAAGTTTCTAAATCAGATAAAATTTATCTAAACTCAATAGAAACTAAGGAGAAACTCTTCTTTAAAATAGTAATCCCTTTGTAATTATTATTTAATTATTATTATGTTAAAAGAGAGGTTATGGTAATTTATATTATGTAATTTTCCTATCAACAACATTAATTTTAGTTGTTGATATATAGCATAAAAATCTTAAATCCTATTTAATTTTCTAGATATACATCATAAGTGTTGTATGTATCCATGTTGTTTTTCAAGCAATGCCTCCAATTTTGTGATGCAATTTTATTTTTACTTCAGCATCTGAGTAGAAATAAATTTAGAAAACAAAACAAGCACATATTGTTGGATATCACTCCTAGAAATACCTCTTAAAATATCATTGGCCTCTATAGGAGGTAACTGTTACAACAGTCAGTTTGCAGCATCAGTGCTTATAGGCAATGGAAATTACTAATTAGATAACTGCTCCAAATATTTGAGTCATGGTGTCTTGTGCTCAAAATTTATTCTGCAAAGTAATTCCCTAACAAGAAGGGATTTGAAATGTGACTTTAGTTGTTTAGGGAATCCCAAAGATATCTCATGAAAACCTACCCCAAAAGCAAAGCATAAAAACACATCTGCATTTTAAATTTATTATAGTATGTGCGTAAACTCAAACACTATCAGTTAATTGTATTGGTTTTTTTTATTGGCTCTTTTATTTCTCACTTTATTCTCTAGGTTGCTTTATGATGTTGTGACACATTGATTTTTTTTTCCTCCCACTCCTTACACTAGAAAAGTCGACAGGAAATAAAATATCTTTATCGTTATATAACAACACGAATTACGTTTATTATGGAGCCAAATAAATGAAAGACTGGCTCTTCATTGTAGAACAAATGAGCTATGTTTGAAAAGACCCTGAGATATGAAAGGTCACAGATTGAGTAAATTACAAAAATGATTCCTGATTAAATGAGCTATGCTGTCTTAAAAAGAAAAGCTATTTCAATTTTTTGTGAAATTTAATTATTCATCTTTAATATGTGAGTATGAAGATGTTTACTCAGCAAACATGAATGTGTATCTGCTGATGAAGTGGTTACATTAGGACCAAAGGCTTTTAATGTAGTTTAAAAAATGGCGAAGATTTATATAAGCACTCTGGGGTGAGCTCTTATTATGGAGAATGATACAGGACTGCTAAAGGAAAAAAGCAAGATTAAATCAGTTTGTATTGGTGATGTCATAAACCACTAATGCTGTTTGAGTAGTTTATAAATATTAGAGGAAGTTGGTAATGCAGCCACTACATTAGTATGCAGTTGCAATCTGCTTTTGGCCTTCCAAATAAACTCCAAATGAGCCATTTATTTGTCCTTGGGGAATGATAATTGTGACTGATTTTCCCACTGATTTTCAGTAAGAGTGTCTCTCACTTGTGCTATGGAAGAGTACATATGTGTGTGTGTGTGTGTGTGTGTGTGTGTGTGTGTGTGTGTGTG
>CABHPP010123643.1:0-21748 GCA_902168425.1 Peromyscus attwateri
CAAATTAGAAAGCATCATCTGACTAAGCCCTGGGGCTTAATCTGCTTGTATCAATAGGAAGGTTTTGTCATGTAAAGTTGGCTTATTTAAGTCGAGAGGACCCTGGAAAGTTGGATTCGCTTTTTTGCTTTTTTTTTTTTTAACGGCTAGACTTTTTCCCAGGTCCTGTAAGTACTGAGAGTCTGTTGATGGTTTTAGGAGCTGCGAAGCGTTCTTCAGAAAGGCAAGCTGACTTTGGAGAAGGTCATGGAAAAATTACGCATCAAGTATTCCGAAATGTACAGCATAGTCCCTGCGGAGATCGAATCCCAGGTGGAAGAATGCAGGAAGGCTCTGGAAGATGCAGATGAGAAGGTGATGGTGATGTATGGGTGATGCTGTTGTTGATGGGTTGCGTGGATGGAAATAAGGATACCCTTTGATGTCGCTTGTCATTTTCCTGGTCACTGCTCTGACTGGTTTTATGGAGCTCATGTATTGAATAGTGAGATAAAAGTGCTTGAAGTAAATTGCATAGATAACAGAATTTCAGACCATCTTTATTTCCACCAGTTGTCTTAGATGCTTCTATTTTAATAGTTTGTGTTATCTTTTACTTGGCTTATTATTATTATTATCATTATTATTATGGTTTTAAATTATTATTTATTCTAAAAATCTTTTAAAAATGAGAACATGTATAATGTTTTGCTGTAAAAGTATTCCCCAAAACGTCTTGAAAGAACAGCCAAGGGCAGTGGGAATACCAGTTTCATTGCTTACTCAAAATAGCATTCGGCATGTGGTGTCTGTTTAATGGTGATGTTGACGGAATTCTCACAAAGCATCCTGGGCAAAGCTTTTTGCCTCAGAGTCCAGGTCTGAAGAGAGGCTGTGAATTGTCCCATTGTGCTGGAAACGTGGGAGCTCAGCAAGACAGTTTTATTAGGCAGCTTAGACCAGCAGAACAAAATTGTGTTTGGTCCAGTGTCCCCAAGGAGAGTTTTATGTTTTGTTTTTAAGCTGAGGATGCCTATAACTTGATAACTAAAACAGACTTACCGCTAGAAACAGCACAAAGAAAAACTAGGCTCTCTATTCTTAAGAAGTAGCTACTTGGAGGAGGTTGTTTCGCCTGGACGGTAGGGAGGTGGAGATGACTTTTGTGTTTACATTGGCCTGAGAATAAAGTTGGTCGTACTGTACACAGCCAACCATATAGGTCTATAGAGCTATATAGATTTTCTTATAGAATGGGGATACATACAGAAAACAGATTTCAAACTCAGACACTAATGTTGGTTATGATGGCTCACTCCCGTAATCCCAGCACACCACAGGCTAAGGCAGGGGATTGCCATGTACTGGGGGCCAGCTGGGGTTACAGGGTAAGACATTATCTCAAATAAAACAAACAAATGAAACAACACACCCCTCAGATGCTAGCATGTGTCATTAACTCTTTTTTTTTTTTTTTTGAGTTTTTTTTTTTGAGACAGGATTTCTCTGTGTAGTTTTGGTGCCTGTCCTGGATCTCGCTCTGTAGACCAGGCTGGCTGCGAACTCACAGAGATCCGCCTGGCTCTGCCTCCCGAGTGCTGGGATTAAAGGCATGTACCACCACCACCACCACCACCACCACCACCACCCGGCCATGTCATTAACTTCTATGGCAGATTTCTTAGAACATGTAATCTGTATATAATTATATAGTCTCCTGATAAATGAGAACAGATATTTTGATTTAGCACACAGTAACCTATTAGGACTTTTCTCAAGGATTGTTATTATCTGTTTTAATAGACTACCAAATATTTTGAGAGAAACTCAGGGTTACTTTCGTGACTTTATATAAACTTTTATAAACCCCTACAACGTAAGTTAATAAAAAACAGTCTTTCACGTTTAAAGTGAAGTTTCCCCATTACGAACTTGTATGTCTGTGACGAATGGAACCGATTTTTACTGTGTCATGGGTCTCAAGGAAATTAAAGGGTCCAGGCCACACTGCAGACAGTATCATGTGTGTCACTCAGATGGCTGCTTACCCCTGATCATAATCGTGCCTGGTGTCCCCAAATGGCAGTATGCCTTTCGACCAAGAGAGCCTGTATTGGATGACTTCATTTGTTTGGTACTGTGTTACATATGCAACCAGAAAAAAAATTAATACAGGATTAAAATGAGAGTTGAGGGACCAAAGAGATGGCTCCGTGGTTAAGAGCACTTGCTCTTGCAGAGGACCCTGGTTCATTTCCTAGGGTGGTCTACATGGTGACTCACAACCATCTTTAATTCCAGTTCCAGGGGATCTGATGCCCTCTTCTGGCCTCCTCAGGCTCCAGGCACACACATGGTATACATACATATCTGAGGCAAAATATTCATACACGTAAAATAAAATAAAGCTAAAAATATTAAATTGATAGTTTTACAACCATCTTTATTATAGTATATGGTCTATGAATAAAAATATGATATGAAGGTATCACCAGCCCTCTGAGACTCAAGCTTGTCACAGGGAGTCTGGGAACTGGGGGCTTCTAGGGTCAAGTTCCGCCAACACCTTGATGTGTGGTCTTGGTGTTGAGTCAGCCCTTAGCCCAGGTTTCAGCTTCTACAAAGGCATCCTTATCTACGCTGGGGTATTTTTGCCTCAGCTAGTGTGTACAGTATTATGTGGATATTTTGTGGTTACTTATCAACAGTAGCTTAAAAAAAAAACAAGAAAACGCTGATCCAGCCTTTGGGAAAACAATGTACTTAATACTCCTAATCTTTCCTGCCACAAGTTATTTTCTTAAGAAAATCATTTAGATTAAAAAAAAAATTGTTGGGCTCAGCAGCTGGAGTTCTGGTTGCTAGGAACACACACTAGAAACAGCGTAGAGAAAAACGGGGTTCCCCGTCCTTCAGACATGGTTACTTAGAGGAGGTTTTGCCTAACTGTGTGGGAAAGTGGAGATTACATTTGTTTTAAATTGGCCTAAGAGTAAAGTTGGTCTTACTGAACACAGAGCTGGGCAGACAATTTTCTTACAAAGTTCCGAGTGTCTGAGGAAGCTGCCTTCTCCTGTAGAAATCCTTTCCTATCATATAATGCTTTAAAGAACCCCCTCAGTAACTCTTCCCAATGTAACATGAATTTTATTTATCCAGATAAACATTATATTCAAAAGGTCAGAAAGCACAGCTGACATTTATCTACCCCGTCACTAATACATTAACAGTATGGTTTGGAGGTACCTCCCCCATGTGAAAATATTTTACAAGTCAACAGAATGAGTAATGTTTTTGATGATTGAACCTGAGACTGGAGAGCCAAGGCTGTCTGCACACCAACTGCGACTTTCTCCCTTGCCACAGATAACCAGTGAAATCTCAACGCATTCACCATCGTGTGTCCTGAGGAGGAAAATAGAGGAAATTAACAACGGGCTTCATGGCATTGAAAAAATGTTGCAACAGAAGAGCAAAAACATTGAGGACGCTCAAGAAATCCAAAAGGTAATGTGCTCCTTGAAGTAGCTTCAGCGTGTGGTATTCTGTCTTGCCCCGGTACCCACATCCCAGACGCGAATCACTCAGTCAGCCCCAGATGAGCTCCTGGGATAGACCTGAAGCTCCAGGAACCTGTACCAGGCCTAAAGATGATTAGCTCAGTTGGTAGAGTGCTCGCCTAGCACACACAAAGCCCTGGGTTTGAGCCTCTGGCCCAGCATAAAGCAGGGCATGAGGGCACATTGCCAGTAATCAGAGGACTTAGATGGCGGAAGCAGGGATCAAGGTCATCCCTGGCTACACAGGGAGTCTGAGGCTAGCATGGGCTGAGGTCCTGTCTCAGTAAATAAATAAATAAATTTTTAAAAATGAATGAATGAAATGGATGAAACCAGATCACTGGGGCATCAGTGATGAGAGGCCAGCACACAGGCATGCAAGGTCAGGTGCATGCAAGCATTATTCTCAGTTTTTGACATACAGGCCCTTGCCCTGGCCCCCGGCAGCCTCTGACTGAGAAGTAGCATTCCTGCAAATAAAAGGGACAGTGAGGATCTTACTGTGGGAAGATTTTGACATACAAATCACTTGGGTCTGAGAAATAGTACCAGTTTTTCTATAGATTGCCAAGGTTCCATAAGAAAAGAAAAACTCCAAACCGATTTCCCTTGTGAAATTGCTTAGGAAATAAAGTTTTAGGTAAAAGTGCAGATGAGCATTGTTCTACATCCAGATCCCAGGTAAACACCTGTCTGTGAGTTCATATTGCCATCTACACTTTTAGGACGCCCTCTAATGTAATAGGGGTGAGACTATAGGTCATTGTTACACACAGTCTTGATTCTTAAGCAGAGGAACCGGGACCTAGCAAGTCAGGTTTTGTTTCCCCAAGCTTGTTATTATACAAGTATTAGGTATGATTGGAAAATTTTACCTTTGAAATCTCCCTCTGCCCACATAAGTTCAGATTTGAATCCAACCTATTAGTTTCTTGAGTCAAAAACAGTTGTCAAAAGCTAATGCATGGTGAGAATTTTCAAACACTGCGCCAATTCTTGGGCAATAGACATTGTTGTGCATTTTGTTTTTGCATTTGAAGTTGACTTCTGAACCCATGTATGTATGTGTGCCTGTACATGTATACACACACAGAGAAAAGTCTAAATGGGCCTTTCTGTTTTTATTTTCATTTGTTTTGGGAGATGGACTCCTCACATTCTTCCAGGCTGGTCTCAAATTCCTGCTCTTGGGTTTTTCGAGACAGGGTTTCTCTGTGTAGTATTGGTGCCTGTCCTGGATCTCGCTCTGTAGACCAGGCTGGCCTTGAACTCACAGAGATCCGCCTGGCTCTGCCTCCCGAGTGCTGGGATTAAAGGTGTGCATCACCTCCACCCGGCAAATTCCTGAGAGCCGAGACTAAAGGAATGCATCATCACACCTGCTTTAAAGGCCCTTTTAACACCTACTGTGGACCACCTGGCTTTTGTACATTTAGGGCTATCTGAACCTTGTCTACTATTAATCATCCTTGTTTACCCTCCAGGTTTTCCTGTCCGGCAATAACTCACTTGTACTAGCGAATATGGCTAGAATTTGAAAGTGATTTCCAGTTTAGACAACTGGTTGCTGGGTGTGAATGAACAAGTGTGCAAATGATGTTGTCTTTTAGCATTGCCACATGCAAGTGAGTGCCGTGTGCAAACTAGTCATTCCCCCCATGGCGTCTTTATTTACATTAACTTAACATTTCCGTCTCCAGAAAATATGGGATGAACTTGACCTCTGGCACTCCAAGCTAAATGAGCTGGACTCCGAAGTTCAGGACTTTGTTGAGCAGGACCCAGGACAGGCTCAAGAGTGGATGGATAACTTGATGGCTCCTTTCCAGCGACATCAGCAAGTGTCCCAGAGAGCAGAATCCAGAACCTCACAGCTCAACAAGGTACAGCCATGAAACCCGATAGCCGCGTGGCTTGGTGGTTCCACAAAGTCAAACAAAGGGTGACATTCAGGCCAGTAGTGTCGTGTCGTGGCCATCCTTCCTCCCCTTCCCTAGGTGCCATAGTGAGACCACAGCAGGAGTTCAGGCAGTGGTGTTTCCCGAAGTACATGAAGACCTGAGAATGGGCATGTAGGGCATGCTGTCTCCAGAGCTGGGGGAGGGAGCCTGTAGTCAGAAAGGTGCCATTTGGGAACAAAGTCCTTTTCTACTCTCTTCTGAAGAGTGGCTGTGTTTGGTGAGTTCCAAGTATGATCCTGTTAGGACGGGATCCTGAAATGGGATAGGATAGGGCCAGGTCCTGAACTCGAGGAGAAAGTACAATTCCTGTATTGAGAATGAGGCAGAAATAGGGCTGGGCTGGCTGCAGCACTGACGGGGAACCTCTGTCGAGGCCTGACGGGAACTCCTCAAACCCTTGCTACCTGTCGTGGACAAGTTGGAAAGTTCTTCACCTGGAGCAGATGGGCCTGTGTCCTCAGCCATGAAAAAGAACCAAAAGGCCTGGCATGCCACTGACCAACATTAGCTCCCCACTTAGAGATCAGTCTGGCTCAGTAACTGGCCTCCAGCAAGCTTGCTTCCCGTTTTCTTCCCCAGGCCACAATCAAGATGGAGGAATATAGCGATCTTCTGAAAAGTACAGAGGCATGGATAGAGAAGACCAGCCGTCTGCTAGGCAATCCTGTCTGCTATGACTCTTCAAAGACCCTGAGCCACCGCGCCAGTGCCCTCCAGGTAGGACCTCTGGGGCTTTTCCTATATCAACACAATTGACCGCTTCTCAACTTGATACAAACACGTCATTGATAAGCCACAACTTTCCCTTTCTTATCCCAAGATCACACATTAATAACACCACAATATAAAATATTCTACAAACAAAAATTCCCAGTCTTGACAAGTTCAAACACTTTGAAATTCAATAAAAATCCAAAATTTCTTTTAAACCTTAGAATCTCTATAAAAATTCAGTCTTTCGGCGACCCTGAGAGGTGGCTCTGAGGTTAGGCGACTGTGCTCTGGTGTGTGAGGTGGCGAGTTCGGATTCCGACCGATCCGCTGAACTGATGACGTCACTAACTGATGAATCGATGATTGATCAATCACCCTATTGATCAATTAATCGGGAAAAAAAATTCAGTCTTTCAACTGTGGATACTATAAAATAAAAAATAAGTTAAATAGTTTCTTACTTCAAGAGGGAAATACCAGGGCACAGTCACAATCAGATCAAAGCAATGTCCAGTATCAGGGATCCACTCAACAATCTTCTGGGCTCCTCCAAAGAGCCTGTGTCCCTTTTCCAGCTCCACCCTCCGGAGCACACACTGCAGGGGAAGGCTTCACTCCCCACCGCTGCTGTTCTTGGTGACCCTCCCATGGTGCTTCCATCTCCAAATGCTGGGATCTCCTGCTACAACCGGGCTGCACTTTCACCAAGAGCCTCTGCTGGGTTCCCTTCATGGTGCCAAGCCTCAACTTCTCTCTATGACCCCTTCAATCCTGGGCCTTCAGCTGCTACTGAAACCTTTACCAATGGCTTCTTCTGGTCTCTCACAGGGCTAAGCCTCAGCTGCTATCCATGACTCCTTCATGCCTTCAGAAACAATAATGCCTAGGTGACTCTTACACATTACCAATCCAGCTGGCAGCATGAGGTACAGCCTTGGCTGCCTCTGGAACACAGCTTCTGGGTGCTCTCAGGAAACACTTCCCAGAAGATTTCACCTCAGTGATGCTGGTCTCCTCCTCCTCTTCCTCCTTCTCTGTTTCTCTGTGTAGCTCTGGCTGTTCTGGAGCTCACTCATAAACCAGGCTGGCCTTGAACTCAGAAAGTTGGTTGATTAATTATTATTATTATTATTATTATTATTATTATTATTAGGAGAACAGTGTTTATTTCAGAACAAAAGTTTTACAGAAATCACACTCACTTTTTCATTTTTTTTTTTTGGAGGGGGTTGTATATAGTAATGGGTTTCATCATAGCAGAAATTCTTGCAACTAATCAAATTTGGAAAGATTTCAGATAGTAACTTCAAATGGTAAGAACAGCCCCACCCCCTCTCCACCAGTTTCTTTGAGGAAATGCTGGTCTCTTCCTAACCACTGCTAATTTTGCAGCTCCAGCTGACCAGCATCCATCACCCCAGTAAGACAAAGGTTTTCCTTTAGTGGTTCTGGTCTCTTGTTTATCACAGCTGATTCTTCAGCCCCAGCTGACCAGACACCTCAGAGTCTTCACACAAATGGCCCAGTAGAGTCTGTGTCCCTTTGAAATTTTACAAGCCAGACATCCATCTTCTGCACTGCTCTCAACATTCTTATCTTCAATGAGCCCACAAAACAGCCCACTGAGCTCTCAATACTGAAAAGTCTCCCACAATCCTCCCCAAAACGTGTTCAGGTCTGCCACAGCAGTACCCAGCTATTCTGGTTCTAACTTCTGTCTTAGGGTTTCTATTGCTGTGAAAAGAGACACCATGACCATGGCAACTCTTATAAAGGAAAACAGATAATTGGGCTCACAGTTCAGAGGTTTAGTCCATTATCATCATGTCGGGAAGCATGGCGGCATGCAGGCAGACACAGTGCTGGAGAAGGAGCCGAGAGTTGTGCATCTGGATCTGTAGGCAGCAGGAAGAGACAATGAACCTGGCTTGAGCATTTGAAATCACAAAGCCCCACGCCCAGTGACACACTTCCTCCAACAAGGCCACACCTACTCCAACAAGGTCACACCTCATAATAGTGCCACTCCCATGAATCTATGGGGGCCACTCTCATTCAAACCACCACAAGTCATATGGCTGAGGTAATGTGAGGGTTGTTCTTATGAATACATACACCATCAGTCACACTTGACTTCAAGGATTCCGAGTAGTCTTGAAGAAAAAAGCCACCATATTGAGAGAATTGTGGGAGCAGGTCTCCAGAATAGCTTCTAGAAGCTGAGAGCAGCCTCTAGCGAACAGCTACTCTGTGTCCTACAACTGAATTCTGTCAGCAGCTTAAATGAATCTATCTGGAAGAAAACCTGTGAGAGGTGGTCTTCTGTGTCCTAGCTTAACCTAGAACTTGCTATGTGTGAGGTTGACCTTGAACTTCTGATCCTTTTGCCTCTACTTTCCCTGTGCTGAAATTACTGGCACGTGCCACCTGGTCCTATGTGATGCTGAGATTAACCCCAGGGCTTCATACAGGCGGGGCAACCATTCTGCACTCTGAACTACATACAAGGCCCCATGTGGACGGCCTTAATTTATTTATTCTTTGACAATTTTATACAGGCATGTATATAATGATTTTGATCATTTTCACCTTCACTACCCTTTTTCATACCATTCCCTCTTCCTTTGAACCCCTTCTTCTTTCCAACAACCCCCTTCCTACATGTCTTTAAAAAAAACAAACAAACAACCCAGCATGGGTATGTGGTATTAATGGGAGCATGGGCAGCTTATGGGGGACTACACCAGTGAAGAAGTGACATTCCTGCCCCCAGCCACCACTGACAACCTCTCCTCAGGAAGGACCTCTCAGCTGCAGCAGCCTCCTGGCTCTGTTAGCAGAGGCCCAAGCTCTGGAACATACCATATAAATGTGTTTGGTGTAAGCAGCTAGGTTTTAGTAATTAGTTACCTGGCAGTAGAAACGGAAGTCAGGCCTGACATGCCAGGCTCCAGAAGACCCTGTCCTCCTGGGTATCCCTCGGGTTCTTTGTGCCTGTCCGAGAGGCAGAGCCAATGAGAGTGTTTCCTTCTCGGGGCCATGGCTGCCAGGGACTGTCCAGTGCCCGGAACTGATTGGGTTGATTGTAAAGGTGGATTTTTTTTCCCCCTCTCTCCTTATTAGGTCCTGAGAAAGAGTCACTAAGGAATGGTTTCATAACAGTTTCTATAGCAACCAGACCTCAAAAGATGGTCTAAATCCTTTATATGTTGAAGATAGCACGGTGTTCCTGGGAGTAGCTGAGTTCACCTCCCTGACAGTTGAGATTTGGTGGCACGCTTTTGTCCTACGGGATCAGCTCTCAAGAGATGGCATTTTAACCCACTTACTTCTTTTCTTCTTCTTACCTGTGACTTCCTTTGTCCCTCACTCCCCACTCCCCCCACACACCTTGGGTTGATTCTCCACATCCCTAGAGCATATCATTTTTCTCTTTTTAATCAATTTTGTGTTTCACCTTTTATGAAAGATTTAGTTTACTTTTGTGTGTCTATGTGCCAGCATGTATTTCAGTGCACCGTGTGTGTGTGTGTGTGTGTGTGTGTGTGTGTGTGTATAGGTGGTGCTAGCAGAGGCCAGAAGAGGGCATTGGACCCCCTAGAACAGGAGTTACAGATTTGTGAGCAACAATGTGGGTGCTGGGAGCTGAAGTGGGTTCTCGGCAAGAGCAGCAAGTGCTCTAACCACTGAGCCGTCTCTCTCCTCTCCAGCCTTCTCCCCCACCCCCACTCCTAGCCTTTTTAATTTTTTTGAGGCAGGCTCATGAAGCCTAGGCTGTCTCTGAACTTAGTATATAACTGAAGACCCCTTGGAGTCTCCTTTATGTAACTGAAGACCCCTCGGAGTCTCCTTTAGGTAACTGAAGACCCCTCGGAGTCTCCTGCTTCTATTCCTCAGTGCTAGGATACCAGCACATGTCACCATGCCTAGTTTAGGTTTATGTGGTGCTAGGGGCTGAGCCTAGGACTTCTCACATGCTAGGCAAGCTCTCTACCAACTGAGCTACAGCAGCAGCCCGTATTTCATCTGGTTTTGAGGAGTTTGCCAAGAAGAAAGAGAGCAATGGTGCTTTCTCTCCCTTCTCTGCAAATGCTTTTTATGAGTTAAAGAAAGACATGATGAGCGCGGGAGAAAGGAGGTGTCTGCTCGCTTGTGTTGATATAAATGTCTGAGTGGGAACGAGTTTCTCAGACTTTACTGGAAGGTTCTAAATGGCTGGACTGAGCAGAGGAAGTAAGACACGGGAATGCACGGGTGGTTTCCCACCCAGTGGATCCTACCTAGCAAATCCTCAGATGGGGAATAAGTACTGAAGAACTAGTCCTGTGTGAAAATCCCATTTTGTCCTCAGAATTAAAGTAGCTGTCCTGGCCCTACAAGATGGCTCAGCAGGTAATCATGCTCTGCTAGCTGAGCCTGATGACTTGAGTTCAATCCCTGAGACCCACACGGTTCAAGAAGGGAACCACCTACCTGCCAGTGGTCATCTGACCCCCACCCACATGCTATGGCCTGTGTGTGCTCCTTCCCTCATGGATACACACACACACACACACAATGAAAATAAATACTTACTAAGATACTCCTTTCAGGCTGTCCGGATTGCTTGTTCTTTGGTTTAGGTTGTTTTGTTTTTGCTTTTTAAGGCAAGGTCTCATGTAGCTCAAGTTGGCCTTGAACTCCTGACCCTCTTGCCTCCACCTCCCAAGTGCTAAGGTTAAGGTGTGTGCTACCATACCTGTATTTTTTTTTTTTTCATTTTCTTCTCTGTCATCTTAGTGCCCCCGCTCCCACCCGGTCTCCGTCTCCTTTCCTTTTAAAATTTATTTAAATGACTGTCAGCACGCTCCACTAAACACGAGACAGTTAGTTTTTCTGGGCATAGTAGCAATCCACTGTAAAGCCTGTGGTTAGAAAGATAGCTTGGCGAATCAAAAATTCAAGGCCAGACTAAGCTACATAACAAGTCTCTTATTCATTTTTTTTCTTTGTTTTGTTTTTGTTTTTCGAGACAGGGATTCTCTGTGTAGCCCTAGAACTCGATCTGTAGACCAGGCTGGCCTCAAACTGAGATTTTGCCTCTGCCTCCCGAGTGTTGGGATTAAAGGCGTCCAATGTTTTGTTTATTTTTATTGCACATTCACTTAGCATAATGCGCCTGCGGTTCACCCCGTTATTACAGCCACCGGTAGTTCATTCTTTCCATTGCTGAGTACTGTTCCAGTTACGGAAGCGCCTGTTTATTCATCCACCAGCTAACAGATACTTGGGTTGCTTCTGTGTATTCGCTGTTGTGTAGCAAGTTACAGGAAAACATGGACACTTCAGACAACCAGCGTTTATTATCCGACAAAGTCTGCCAGCAGATGCTCAAGTCAACCCCCATTGACAATAGAGCGCTCGTTGGTTTCATTCTGAACACAGAAGTGACCAGGACCTGGAACTTTTGAGACAAAGTTTGCTCTTTCCTGGATCTAAACTAGATGGCTTTGTTTCATCATCTTGGTGTTTCTCCCTCTTCTCCTTGTTTATCTAGATGGCTCTGGAAGATGGCGAGCAGAGGTACAGCCTTCTACATTCAGTCTTCACGGATCTGGAAGACCTGTCAGCCATTTTTGAAACAGATGACTTAATCCAGTCCATCCAAGAGTTAAGTGGCCAGGTGGCTGCTTTGCAGCAGCAGATAGTGGAGGCTCTTCCACACATCCAGCAGGTGGCCGACGTAAGTGACTGCAAAGACGTGGGTTCCTGTTTCCTGTGGACAGCTCATTTGGCATGTTAGGGCACGAATCGCCCCCCAAATCCTATGAAAGCACACTAGGCAGATGTATTTTTAATTGATGTTATTTTTTAGATTATATTTTACTTTGTACAACTACAGCAAGATGCATGTCCCCATCCTTCACCTGGAAGTGGTCCAGCTCCAACATGAATCCTGATAAATAAGCTTGCTATTCTAATTCACTCTTTGACCCAGTCCCTGGGGTCAGTTCTTGGTTGCTGAATGAAGCTTTTCCAAAGTGGTAGCATGCCTCTGTGATTTTTGCTGGAATGACTTTAAGATGCATTCTATAGTTTGGCATAGCTTCTTAAATAGTGAAAAAAATAGCCAGGAGGTGGTGGCGCCTGCCTTTAATCCCAGCACTTGGGAGGCAGAGCCAGGTGGATCTCTGTGAGTTCGAGGCCAGCCTGGGCTACAGAGTGAGTTCCAGGACAGGCGCAAAGCTACACAGAGAAACCCTGTCTTGAAAAAACCAAAAAAAAAAAAAAGTGAAAAAATAAATTTTAATGTAATCTGAGTTATCATAATTTAGATATGTTCCTATAAATAGTTACTGCCGTTACTCAGACTCATTAAGATATTTCTTTACAGTATTAACTCCAAAATGCTATTATTTGAAGCCTTCAGCCTTTCTACACTGTTTTTAAAACCTCCCTTGCCATTGTATTATTGTGTTGTATCTTGAACTCTAGGCTCAATGCGAGCTCTCGGTTCAATGGCGAGCACTCGGTTGGTTACTCAGTGTGCTTCAATGTGTGGGTTTTCCTCACATACTTCAACTTTTTTTCCCCTAGCATTTCACTTTAAGATTCTTGGCCCAGTTATGGACGTTGACACTGAGAGAATTAACCATTAGACAAGAGATCGAGTGTTGAACTTAATCTGAGTAGGTCATAACATCACTCAGCAGCGTTCTGCCTGGCAGGAGCTCATTAGGGGGTGAAAACCTCGGGGTTTTCCAGCTCCTTGTCAGTTTCTTAAGGGTGACTTTATCATTTCTTTTTTTAACTTACAGTGATGGGAATTTCTAAAATGCCAGACCCACTTGCGTTTACGTATAACACATTCCAAAGATAGATTTAAAGAGTTTGTAGATAACTGAGAGTTTATTTTAGAATTTTATTTGGAAACATGCCAACCTTTGTTCTCATGAGTAACTGAAACTTGGCCCTATGAATATCTTGACTTCCCAATGCTTTCTAGTGCAGTGTAGACTAACTTTTCTTGCTTTGTTTTTCAAGACAAGGTTTCTCTGTGTAACAGCCCTGGCTGTCTTAGAACTTGATTTGTAGATCAGGCTGGCTTCAAATTCTCAGAGATCTGCCTGCCTCTGCCTCCCAGGTGCTGAGTTTAAAAGCATGCGCCACCACTGCCCAGCTAACTAACATTTTTATTTATTAAAAGCCATGCAATCATCCATTAGTTTTTAAGTGCTATAAGTGGTAAACACCTTTTGGTTAAGTACAAGAATAGAATTAATAACAATATATTATTGTATGTTGCAGATTGTTAATGTACAGCATGTAGTACATGAGTGTGTCTTGTTTCTAAACTTCTAGGATGTGGTTGCAATCGAGTCTGAAGTAAAATCAATGGAGAAAAAGGTTGCGAAAATCAAAGCTATTCTGTTATCCAAAGAAATATTTGATTTTTCACCTGAAGAACATCTCAAGCATGGAGAGGTAAGTATACATGGACCATTTTCAAAAGTTTTTTTCATAATACTTAGTGTCTGTCTAAAAATATGTAATCACTGGATATGGCCCAAAATGTTGGATTCATTAGAGCAATAATAGGAGATAAGGCTGGGAACAGCTGTATATGCATATGAAAATATTTTAAAAATATTTTTTTGAGATTTTATTTATTTTTATCTCATGTATGCACCACATGCCCACAGTGCTCTTCAAGGCCAGAAGAGGGTGTTGGATTCCCTAGGACTGGAGTTACAGTTGTGAGCCACCATGTGAATGCTGGAAATTGAGCCTGGGTGAAAGAGCAGCCAGTTCCATAAAAATCGTTCAAATCATATTTATAGTGTTCCCTATGTAACAGTAGTTTTCCCTGTAGGCTTGCCCTCCCAAGACCTTGAGCACCTATATGAGTCGGTGAAGGGTTTCTGACCCCCAGCAATAGTGTTTACTGGCTTCGAAAGTTTCCTGGATTCTTTTACCTCTGTGTGTTGGTACTGAGACCATTAGCTAAGTTAGGGCTTGTAAAGAGCCAAGCGCAAAATCTCAGCAAATGTGTTGACCTTCCCGCTCAATCTTGTGATCCACAGCAGGCCCTTTGGGGTCAGGCAGATCTGAGTTCTAATCTTACCCCTGACTCTTGCCATCTAAACTTAATTGGGTCTTCTGCCTGCCTGTGAAAGGGAGGTTAGCATACTTCCCTTTTAGGGTTAAATGAGGTCTTATCTATGAGGTCTGTGGTAAGGTGAAATTTGGCCAGATACTTCTGTTCAATTCAAGGAGCATTTTTTAAGGACTTTTGCAGGAAGTCCTGGGCTAGGTACAGTTGCTCTGGAAAATTCAGGACCTGCCTAGTGACAGCCTACAGAACTAGGTCACAATTCCATACAGAGGGAAAGGAGGAAGTTAGAAACTAGTTTTCTGAATGCTGGTGTAGTGTTTGGAAAGTTAGTCTTTCCCGAGATGTTCTTTCCTAAGACCTATCACACCTTAATAGCTCTTCTAAATCAGAACTAAGAAAATGCTTTAAGGACTGAAACTACAGGGCTGGAGAGATGGCTCAGTGGTTGAGCATGCTTATTACTCTTGCAGAGGCCCTGAGTTGGGTTCCCAGCACCACATGGTGGCTGCAGCTCCAGGGGCTCCTACCCCCTCTTCTGGCCTCTGCAGGCTCTGCACCCAAGTGCAGCTCCCATTCCCACACCACACATGCATATACTCACAGTTAAAAATAAAAATAAAATAGTTTTCATTGAAATTGCACATTAAAGACCAGCATTAAATTACAAATATTTTAATTTGCACTAAGTAAACTTGCATGGGCTTTTTGTTTCTGTTTTCATCCATGTGTTGCACTTCCTTTCTGCTGTTAAGGTCATACTTGAAAACATCCATCCCATGAAAAAAACTATTGCCGAGATAACGACTTACCAAACGGAACTGAGGCTACCCCAGACAGGAACCAAACCTCTGCCTGTCTTTCAGAGGACAAATCAGCTTTTACAAGATGTGAAACTGTTGGAAAATGTGACTCAGGAACAAAATGAGTTATTGAAGGTGAGCGGTTTATGACGAGCGCCAACTGACTGTGTGAAAATGTTCAGTGAAAGCTGGTTTGTAGTTCGGTTTCTATTGCTGTGGTAAATGGGCTGGGGAGAAGGAGGTTTACTTGGCTAGCATATCTGGGTCAGAGTCCACTGAGGGAAGCCAAGGCAGGAGCCTGGAGGCAAGAAGTGAAGCAGAAGCCAAGGATGAAACTACTTACTGGCTCGCTTGTACGACCCAGGACCATCTGCCCAGGCTAGACCCGCCCACATCAACCATCAATCAAGAAAATACCCTACAGACTTGCCCCACGGGCCAATCTGATGTAGGCAATTCCTCAATTGAGGTTTCCTTTTCCCTGATATCCCCAACTTGTATTGAGAGAAAAACTCCACTAGTCAGTGTAGTTTTCAAGTTTAATTGGAAGCAGTTGTTCCCCAAGAGGTGGTATTTGATCTAAGTAAGTAAATAGCTTCTCCCACCCCACCCTACTCCCATATTTCTTCCCCTTGCTCTGGTTGGGCACATTAGCATTCAGTGGTCTATTTAGTTAATACAGCTGTTATAGACCTCTGTGGGTGAAACGGGGAGAGAACTCCAGCCCCGTCAAGGCACTTGCAGCCTCTGGAGACTGAAGACTGTAGAGTAAGCGTCACATAGCAGTCTCCTTGTCCACCTCAGTTGCTTCCTCCTGCTGTGAATTAGCTCAGTATTCCCGGACCCCTGACAGAGGTAGCCTGGGCCGTTTGCCATCTCCAGGAGACTTGTGTTGGAAGTCGTAAATGGAAGACGGAAGAGTTCACTAGTGTCAAGGTTCGTCCCTATGGAATGAAGCAAGAATTTTAGCTTTTGGTCCTTCTGTTGTTTCTCCATCTTGAGGGTCTCTTCCTGCCTTCTGATAACGTTTTCCCCATCACTCTCAGGAGGAGGGATTCCCCC
Organism: Peromyscus attwateri; assembly: GCA_902168425.1. Taxonomy (NCBI): domain Eukaryota; kingdom Metazoa; phylum Chordata; class Mammalia; order Rodentia; family Cricetidae; genus Peromyscus; species Peromyscus attwateri. Next base: position 16,172 of record CABHPP010123643.1, read on the forward strand.
CTGTGAGTTTTGTTACTCCACTAGTCTCAGGTCAGAATCATTGTAGTTTATATTCTGGAGGCAACAGCCACTCCCGTAGAACTGAAACAGTTAAAAGAATCTTGAACTCCACAGGCAGTCTCCCCTCTTGGCAGAGACGCCCCGCCTCTTGCTTTGGAAAGTGCTGTGTCTCTTTCCTTCTACAGTTTCCTTTACATTGACGTGGACATCCTGGCCCTCTAAAGTTGGGGGAGCCTGTACTCCCTGGCTTGACGCTTAACAGTCCTCTGACGTGGCTACTGATCAACCGATGTTGTTTTTCTCCTAATACTCACAGAGGGAAAAATGGCTTAGCATTCATGTACCATTTTAGAAATAGTTTGTACGTGAAGGGAAAAGGATCAGATTTGATGTGCCATGTTTAATCTCTTCTTTCTTGATGGGTTTCTGGTCAGGAAAGGAGAATAACCCTAGCTGTGCTTTAAAGTGGCCTCTTCAAGAAGAGGAAAAGGGGATGATAAAGGAGGGTTGTGTTTCCTTGTTTGTCAAGCTAGGCATCTAACTGTGCTTTGAAGTTTTTCCATCTCACTGTGTGCGTGGGAATCACATGTGCCCCTCGTGTATTTCAAAGCAAGTAAGCCATTGGTAATGAAAATTATGAGGATATGGGACATTTCTTTTAGTTCCTACTTGAGATAGGACAAGTGCCCTTCTAGTAGAAAATAAGACAGACGACTCCTGTGGGCATAACGGGATGTCACCCATTGCTGCGAGCTGGGGAACAGGTGTGCGCAGCGAATATAGTTATTCATTTCTGGCTTGCAGCTAAAACTATGGTTAAATATTGTTTTTAAATACCAAGAAGGATTATGTGTTGGCCAGAACCTGTGTCATTTCAAAAGACATTTTGCTTCTGTATGAAGCACACCAGAGCAATGTCTCGACTTGCTTTTGAAGTCTGGTTTTGTTTTGTTTTGTTTTTTTAATCGCTCATCATACTTGATTGTTTCATTTAGCTTACAAAGAAGTCTGAGCTCTGTTCCCCAAACATTAGAGTCCATGGCATGTTCTGGTTAGCTTTGCCTCATTCTTCAAACTTGTACTGCTTGGGAAGCTTCGGACTGTACTCATGAAGTGTGCATCACTGACCCTAACGAGCGGCAGGGAGGATGTCCGCACTTGGAAAATACACCATAAAACATCAAATACCATGATTTGTGCATTCAGAATCGGGTCACCATTGTATGTGGAAAGCGCCACATGCGTTTCATATTAGCGTGCTAAATATATGGATTGGCAAGATGGCTCAGTAGGTAAAGGAGCTTGCCTTGAAAGCCTGGTGACCCTACCTGAGTTTGATCCCTAGAACCCACAGAAAGGTGCAAGGTGCATCTGAAACATTTTTGTTGTTGTTGTTCTTTTTTTTTTTTTTTTTCTGAGACAGGGTTTTTCTGTATAGCCTAGGCTGTCCTGGAACTCGCTCTGTAGACCAGACTGGCCTCGAACTCACAGAGATTCACCTGCCTCTGCCTCCCAAGTCCTGGGATTAAAGGCGTGCACCACCACTGCCCGGCCCTGAAACTTTTTTAAATGGTGTACATGACATACTAGTAATTTCATAAGACTTAGAAACTTCATTAGCATGCTATAAAATGTTTCCCCAAATAAGCCCCCTAAACTGGAAGTACATCAGAGAAAAGAAGCATTTAATGAGACCTGTACCCCAAGCCCTGCTGAGGAGCCTGGAGTCTAGTAGAGCAGGTAGATTAGGCTCCAGCATGGCAAACTAGATTTTTAATATAAATACAGGTAATACTTAGAAGAGAACTATATTTGGAATTTTTTATTTATTTAGCATACAAATATAGAGTACAGGGATATTCTGGGGACCTGCAAGATGGCTCAGTGGATAAAGGCTCTTGCTTGCCATGCCTGGCACCCTAAGTTGGACCCATGAATGCACATGGTGGAGGAAGAGAACTGACCCCTGCCGGTTGTCCTCTGATCTCTGCCAGTACAATTACCACTCCCCTACACACACACACACACACACACACACACACACACACAGCAATACAAAATAATAGAGGGTTTTTTTTTTTATTAAAAAAGATTCTGTTTCCCATTGGAATCTGTACGGGTGCATAGTCTCTGTATTTTATTGGAACTTACGATGGGATAGATAACAGATATATAGCCTGTTTATTCCTTAGATGGTAATAATGACTCTTCTTTGCGGGGTGGGTGTTATTTAATAGGTTGTCATAAAACAGACTGCTGAATGTGATGGCGAAATAGAAAATCTGAAACTGATATTAAATAAGTCTTCAGCTGAGTTCTCCCCCGAGCGTGCGTCACGGAAGCAAGCTGCCGACCTGCCTTCATCCCAGGTACGTCTCGTTCATTCATCTGTCCACTCATCCCATAGATTTGGACTTTACCCTGGGGGTGTAAAGTCTTTTGTAGTACCAGAGGGCTATGCCTGGCATCTGTTTTCCAACTGAAACTATTTTCTTTCCATTCTTATTTCATGAAATGGTAGTTCTGTGGTATCATCAATATGCCATTATGACCCCTAAACTTGAGATCTAGTCCCAGAACCTAGGCAGGCCACCACTTCTAAACCCTGTGGTGGGTGTCCACAATCTCAGCATGGTGCATCTTGGTTTGCATTTCCTCTGTGTGTAAGAAGCTGATGTAGTTTGGACACTCTAACCTAGTGTATTGGGGTAGGAGTCAGGCAGTGTGGGCTGGCTGGACTTGAGGGGTAATGAAACTCTGAACATTGTTATAATGAAGGATCTGAGATAGCAGCCTGTATTTTTATTGCCATAAAACTCTCTGGGTAGGGCCTTTTCAGTCTTTGGTTTTATATCGGCATCTCTGTATTGAAACAGTGTGATAGGGTCCAAGGACACGAGAGCTGTGTCTTTCCTGCCTTCTGATGGACACACGCAGGCTGTTAATGTGGTTCTCAAAGCAAGGCTTTGCCATCTGCTAGCTGGGAGACTGAGGGCAACTTGCTTGGCATGAAAGGTGAAGTACAAGAGGTTTCAGGTGGCACAGCCCATGACCGCTGAATAGATCGTGCAGGCCCAGCGTGAGCGGCTCAGTAGGTAGGGTGAGGGTACCAACTCTCTTCAAACACTTTAAAACTCAGGAGTTCAAAGAGCTTTTGTTGTCTAAGTACAAATACAGGAAATCACACATAGGACGAGTCTTTGGGGCATATCACACAGCACAGGCACGTGGCCTTTATGAACCCTGGTGGACCAAGGAGAAGGGGAAAGCGTCTGGCTGGCCATGTCAGGAAAGAATGGGCCAATAGAACTGAACCAAGAATAAGTAGACTTCTTCCTTCCAGCTTCCAGATGGTTTGATGTAACTGATGCTCATGAGGTGGACCCACCACAGTGATTTACTTGAGAGTGTAGACTGTCCACTTCACACCTGATAGCTGAGCTGTCTTTCCAGGCTGATGGTGGCAGACAAGGTCTCACTGTGTGGACCAGGCTGGCCTCGAACTCACCAAAGATCTGCCTGCCTCTGTGTCTGCCTTCCTGAGTGCTGGGATTAAACACATAAATCACATGATTTTATGGGTGGGTTTTGTTGTTGTTGTTTAACACTACAAACTCAACAAACAGGAAGTTAGGGCTGACTGTGAGTGGGATCTGAGGCCTCGTCAAGGAACTCTTCACATTCTTTCTCTGGTTCTTCCATGCATCATGACTACTATATCCCCTAACCAGAGCTGATGTTATCAAGTCACACTGGGTCATTTAAAGAATACTCTCTGAGTCATGCATCACTTCCAAACTTCATGTCTTTCCTCAGTCATTATGCTTCTTGAAAAAAAAATCTCGAAGTGTCTTATTGAAGAATATGAATATAGCTTATTGGCTATTTTATTTCATGTAAAAATAATGTTTCGTGAGAAAAAGGGAAGAGGGTTGAGCTCGCAGCACACACATTCCTAGAAGTACTTTTCAGTCATTGAACTTGGGACACAGCAAAATGCTTTATACACCCCTCCCACATTGTCACCAGAATATTAAAGAAGTGTTCTCAAGTGTGCCATGTGGGAACTGCACACCGGGCATTGCCTGTGCTAGGCAAGAACTCTACTACTGATCTCCAACGTGTGTGTCTTCATCAAGGACATCCTTAAGTGAGATTGACATGCTTTTCCTTCCATAAACAATCGGTGTCACCTACCTCAGTTCATCCCTTTTGTGCCCTCAGTATAAGTGCCAACAGAGTGAAAATGGCCAGTTACGTTTCAGCAACACTGTGGGAGTGATATTACCTTGGGCTTGATATTACACTTGGGAGGGATATTACTGTGGCTCTCAGCTTTGGACGCCACTAGTGGCTTCGAGGGCTATGGATACCCCTGTGCAGATGGTGGCTTGGTGCCTGTCTGTGCCTACATAAAACAGGTCTCTGTTTCCCTGAATTTATTCTAACGGCTGTGGCACTGCTTTTGTTGGGGGCATCTTCTGTCGAAGTGTGGTGTTCACTGAAAGTGGAACATGAACCATGGTCAACTCAGAGTTAACTCTGCCAGTAGGAAGCTTTCGTTGCGGGCAGCATGGGGTATTAGTTTAGCAAATGAGTGCCAGAGCCCGTGAGTCATAAGGAAGCCTGGGTTTGGCCCTGCGGCACACCAACTGCAACCTGACGGAAGTCTTCTTACTCTGGACTTCAGAACTCTTTCTTATGTGTAGTGAAATGTTACTTTTTGTGTGTAAAAATCCAATGATTTGGGAGCTAGGGGGTTAGCTCAGTTGGTGACTGTGCCTACGATCCCGATTTCAATCCCCAGAACCCACATGAAAATAAAACAAAGATCGATGTTGTGGCATGTGCTTGTCATCGCAGCCTGGGGAGGCAGAGGCCTGCTCTGGGCCCTGTGGCCAGTCAGCCTAACTTACTTGTTGGGTTCCAGCAAGTAAGACCCTGTTTCAAAAAATAAATAGATGGGCTGGGCATGGTAACACATGTCCTTTTATCCCAGCACTCAGAAGGAAGAGGCAGTCAGTCAGGTCTGAGTTTGAGACGTGACTGGTCTATACAGTGAGTTCTAAGCCAGTTAGGGATACATAGTAAGACCCTGAGGGGTTTTTTTTGTCTGTTTTTGTTGTTGTTTGTTTGTTTTTAAGGATAGATGGCTCTGAGATTGACCTCTGGCATGTATGTGCACATGTATCTATGGACATACATATATACACACTTTAATGATCTTTTGAATATTGAGAGATTTGTGGGGATGTGTTAGAAACGTGTGTGGGGGGGGTTGCTTAACAGACACACACACACTAAGCAAGCAAGCACTCTGCACTGGAACTACAGCCCAGGCAGGGAGAAATTTTGAATGAATGCAAGCCTCCTAAAAAAGGAGCTCAGGCAAAGGGTGCTGGAGGATCAGAATAACTGCCCCCCCCCCAATTCCTACTAAATCTAGGATTCTATAATTCCATAATCCTAGTAGGCAGACAGTGGATTTTCCATATCTAGGAAAACTAACTTGTACATATTAATAATGGTTCCTGAAGTAATATTATATAGCTTGGAATCATCTGTCCATCATTCCCA